>VURO01035819.1:14804-43901 GCA_015108175.1 Pelvicachromis taeniatus
TTTTAATTTTTTTTTTTTTTTTTAATAATCTAAACACTATAAGTGCTTTTTTTTACCTTCTTAATTTCAATCTGCTGTCCTTCTTTCTTCTGATCAAAACTGAGAAGGAAGGGGCTGCCTCTGCTCTGACCTTCGGGGCAGCTGGTGACGCTGGACCAGGCCGGGCTGGGTGACTGGGAAGAGAGGTCACAAGTCACAAGCTTGTAGTACTTCTGGTTGGTCCCCATGGCCAGTGTGGCCTGGCTTTGAAGACAGGCCGTCAGGTCTGATACCTCTAGAGAGGAGAGACCTGGGGGTAGCTCCTCTAGTGAGTACAGATTGCAGTTAGAGTCAAGGCCCCGAGGGGATGGGCAGGAAGCAGAAAACGGCATGTCAACCTCCTCTTTCGGAGAAAAGTAAACCATCATGGTATCAAGTTTGACTTCCTCATTCTGACTTTGGGGGACAGGTTGGAGGTTGAGGAATACACACCCCTCTGATGAGCCAGAGGGGTGAAATACAGGACTGCTGAGATCATGAGGTGTAGCTGGATTGTTGCTCCTGTTGTACATAGTGCAGAAGTTAACCAAGACGCCATCAGAACTGTTACAGGAAGAGTCACTGACATACTCTGTGTGGTTGTTGGAAAGAAGCTCTGGGGAACATTTGCATTGGCCGTGGTGGCAGCAGGACATGTTATCCTCCAGTCTGTCTGAGGCCTTCTCCAAACAAGCCAACATCGTGATGCCAGATCTGCTCATATGACAGCACTGGCATTCAGGTGGCAGTGAGTCCATCTGGTTGGACTGGTTAGAGAGCCACTCCTGATCACTCTCACTAACCAGCATAGTTCCCTCTTTGCCCCATTCACTGTCCAATTTCCCATGGGGCATTGGGTAATTTGTGGCAACATTACTTAGTGGCCAATTGGAATTTCCATGCAGCACAAACGATGAGTCCTCATGATATCTGTGCAGATTATCTCCGTCGCTGTCTTCATCTTCCTCGTCCTCATTTAGCTCTGTACAGGGAATGAAGGAGTTGCGTGACCGCAGATTGCTTCTAGGTGCAGAACTTTCCTTCTTCTGGTGGGAACTCGTCTCTTCGGGTGACGAGGTGGATTCGTACTTCCAGCTTCCGTCGCTGCCTCCCTCCTCCTCCGTCCGGTCCTCATTGAGGCTGCTGTAGCTGCTAGAAAAATGTCTCCGGTTGCCGGTGAAGACATGCTCACGGTTGATCGACTCTTGCTCTGGGAGGGATACGGCCCGTGTCAGGCCTGCTGAGCACAGCCGGCCGGGCCTCTTGGCAGAGCTGCAAAGGGCCTGGACAGGAAGCTGCCAAGTGGAAAGCTGCACCACAGGGAAGTGGCAGGCTATCAAGGTGTCCCCAGAGAGGCTGGATGCTCCAATCATACTTCTGGATAAGGCTGGACAATGAAAGCTGTCTCCATGTTACTACAATTTAATCCTGGAAGAGTAACACAGAATAGATTAAATTTTAGGGATTCTGCAGAAATGCATTCAGAATTGTACAAGAGAAGATAAACTCAGATGAATGAAATGCTCAGTCTCGATGTACAGCTCTCAGCTAACACCGACAAACAATTATCATAACAGAAAAAGTTTAAAGTTTTGTGCAAAGCACAAGGGCATCTTTTAAAAAATATATTTGCTGTTGCCATTTGGATGAGGATTTGTTCATTACTGCATATGTGCCTCTCATTTTTTTCAGTTTTTTTTACCTCAGTGATCACTCCAGCTCAATGCTTTACGACACGAACAGATTAAAGAGAAAACAGCAAGTGTGTACATTTATCAAGTGGATTTTCCAACTGTATATGCAGCCTACTTAAACATTTTAGTGTTTAATTTATAAAATGCATCTTCTAATCTGGAGTAAAAGAAAAAGATCATCACATCTGCAGACTACTGCTGTCACAGTCTTCTCCCTCAATTTACCCCAACGCTCATGCCATCCAAGTCTGCTTCTAGCAGTCTACACTCCATAATTCAGTCAACCATAACAAACTCCTCCTTTCTCAGCCTGGGCCAACCACAGTCGCTCACAGTCATCCGGCTGCTCTGTAACTAGGGCAGCTGCACTGCAGAGTTGCTCCACTGGCACTCCTAAGAGTAAATACACTTTCACATCACTTTAGTTAATTGAAAGTGTTCCATCATGTTCACGTGCAGTACTGCTGACTTTGCACACACTCATTAAACACACACACACACACACAAAAGAACAACGAGGATCATCTCCTCTTCATGCAATAAAAAAATGAGGACAAGGAAAAAAAACATAAATACAAAGCAAGTGCGATCTACATATAAAATATTTATCCAGCGGTGAGCACTAATGATGTTCAGTCACAGAAGAAAAGCTCTAGTGTTGTTTTATGAGTTTAAACTAGACTGAAATTGGAAAAAATTCAGTGGCTAACCTAATGAGTGGCTATGATTACCCTCTTGCAGTTATGGGCCTTCACTAACAGTTCACTAACTTTCAAGAGTCAAGAGCTTACAGATGTTTCACATTTAAATGTGTGATGTGTTACTGATTAGCAATTACGTTTTTTTTTTTTGTTTTTTTTTAGATCTATTATTTCCTGTAATTTAAATTTGATTGCACTGGTTCACAGAAAAATATAAGAAAAATACAATTTTTATGATTCTGGCTCAGATGCAGGCTTTATATATCAGAGGTGTCAAACTCAATTTACCACAGTCAAAATTTTTAAATAGCTGACACCATAAGAATGAGTGAAACACGCCCCTTAGAGAAGTCTTCTTAAAATATTTTTGTTATTTAATGTGCGATCTATTGACAAAACCTGATTAACAAGCACAGATAGGTGAAAACACACAAACACACACGCATGCAGACACACACAGTGGAATCCCAGTAAGAAGGGATAAATCCTCTACATGAAGCGATTTTATAACTGCACATTAATTATTTAATGTCAAGCATCTTGTCTACATCTACTTTACTTTCAGTTTTCCAAACATTTTCACACCTGTATAATCCTATCATCACCACAAGAGGAATAGGAGTTAATGTTACTGAAAAATGTAAGCAATTACCGTATTTTCCGGAAAGCGCACCTGAATATTAGCCGCACAACTTGAAATTATGAAAAAATCATATTTTGTTCATACATTAGCCGCACCAAACTAAAAGCCGAAGGTGCGCTAGCGGGCGGGCTAGTAGCGGCGGGCTAGTAGCGGCGGGCTAGTAGCGGCGGGCTAGTAGCGGCGGTGCACGGCCCGCCTCGCAAGGGGAGGGCGAAGGAGCGACTGCTCCACCAGCCTCGGAAGAGCCCCGCGAAGCGGGCCACACTCCGCCGCCCGACCGACCCAGCCCTTAGAGCCAATCCTTATCCCGAAGTAACGGATCTGACTTGCCGACTTCCCTTAGCTGCCTTGTTCTAACATGCCAGAGGCTGTTCACCTTGGAGACCTGCTGCGGATATGGGTACAGGGCCAGCGAGAGCCATCTTGCTAATCTAGTCTCTTTGTCGCGCTAATCCGTACGGCACTACTTTGGCTGGCGGATGGACATGTGACCAACATATCACTCTTTTCCGTGTCTGATCACATGCCTTTCCGCCAGGCAAAATGGCGGAACAAACCAAAACAAATCCACTTACGATGTCACAAAAATCATGAAAAAGTCACACCGGACAATAAGCCGCAGGGTTCAAAGCTTGTGCAAAAAGTAGCGGCTTATAGTCCGGAAATTACGGTAATGAGTTCATTACAATTTTTACATTTTCCAAAAACGTCCAGTGGGACAGATTAGACGGATTTGGAAGACGGGTTTCGTGGACACTTTTTTAACACTGTAACTGTAATGTAATTCAGCATTTACATAACAATCATCGCCATCGTCATTTCTGTAGGAGTTTTGCTAAAACAATTTGACAGCAAACTTTTTATATTATGGCTAAAATTGCAGGACAGCAGTGCTCACAAAGCAACATTACACAGTATTAAAGAAGTTTACAATGATCATAATTCAGGTAATATAAAATATATATATTTTTACTTTCAATGATATGTACTCTCTGATGAACTAAGACATTCAAAAACTCTTTATTTACTTTAAAATATACATGTCACACCTGGCCATAAGGCAAAAGGTATACAGTTATCACCATTATATAGACTAGTTATCTTTATTAAAGCATTCTGTGTATTTCAGTGCTTACATGGGTTATTCCACATAACATATAATCGCATTATATGACACAGAATTGTGTTTCTGGTCAATACTTTTTTTGTGTTATTATATCAAACTTTTTTTTAGTGCATGTCACACTCTTTGTAATAAGCCTGGTTTTCAAAATTGACTGTTTCATGGCCAGGTGAGGCCTGCTCCCTTGTTATATCACAACAAATAAAGCTGATTCAAAGTGTTGTATTTGTATTTTGTATATTTTAGAGAGTTCACAACAAGGCACGAATTCACTGGCTACACTTAAGAACAAGAAGGCCAGTATAGATGGCCAGAAAATATCTAAAAGAGCCTGCACGGATTTGGAAAAAACATTTTGGACAGATCAAGATGAATTTTTAGCAGGATGATAATAGTAAGAGAAAAGTCTGGAGAAGGAGAGAAACAGCTCATTATCTGAAACATACCACATCACCTCTCTAATTTTTGTGGAGACAATGTTATTGCCTGAGCATATATGGCTCCCAGTGGAACTGGGTACCTGGTGTTTATTGATGATGTGGCTGCTGATAAAAGTAAGAGCATGAACTATGAAGTGTGTAGGGCTACACTCTCTGCTCAAATCCAACTAAATGCTGCAAAAGTGATCAGACAGAGCTTCATTGTGCACATGGATAATAACCCAAAGCATGCTCCAAAAGCTACCCAAGAGTTTGTCATGGCCACAAAATGAGAAATTCTTCAATGGCCAAGTCTGTAACCTGATCTCAGCTTTTCAGTTATTAAATATAAAATTGAGGGCAGAGAGACCCACAGACAAGCAGCAGCTGAAGTTGGTTGCTGCCCCTCTCATGGGAGGAAACAGGGTTTTTGTGGTGACCATGGGTTCTAGACTTCACTGACTGCAAAGGATTTTCAAACTTTTAAAAATAATGATTATTTTTAAAATTATAGTAGTATGTCCAATTAATTTTGAGCGTCTGGAGATGAGGACTGTGTATTAAAAAAAAGTAGACCACTTGAATTAAAGCTTAAAGCCTGCACCTCAGCCACATTTTGATTATCTAATTTTAAATCCACTGTGGTGGTGTACAGAGGCACATTTCAAAAATGTTTGTCTTTGTCTAACAAATTATGAACCTGAATATGTTTTTCTAATTTTGTTTTCTTCATCTCATTTGTTGCAGATCATTTCTGGCTCTTCAGATACGAGGACATGATTAATTTAGAAATGAAATTTTTCCACTTCCCAATTCCATAACAGCCTTGTCGGTGGGCCATCACTCCCTGATGGTCTTGGAACATGCAAGATATTATAGCTAAATTTGATATCAGTATCAACAGCTATACTGAAAACAAAGGTATTTATGAATTTCAGTCCAGACATGGTGGAAGGTCTCAGAAACCCAATGAACCCCTGAATTATCATGAGTCACATCTATACATCGTGTCAGTATCCTAAACCTCAGCACATGCTGCTTCTGACTTCTAACCCTTGTCTACTTTATATTATGAAATGATTTGCTTATAAAAATGTGAATATTTTTATGTTGCCACTGCTTGTATTATTAAAAGTATTATCCATAGTAATAAATAAATAAATAAATAAATAATAAAGTTATCTGGCCAACATTTTGGAACTCCACGTGAATTTCAGTCCTTTAGTTTCCTTCGAGTCACCTTGTCACCTTATTTTCAGTATTATAATATCACATGAATGTAGGCTAGAACCTACGTGTCTGCAACAACAGCATCAATGCAAAGTGGACACGACTCCTCATCTTTGCTGCTAGTCCTCCTAACTTGCATCACAAACATCTATGTCGAACAAGCCCTCTGCGTACTGGAGCGCACCGACATGGTTCTGATTAACTGAGCTGCTTCTCTGGAAATGTCTGTCAGGTCAAGTCAGCCATCAACCTGAAGGATGGGAGTTGTGGTAACGTGAAAGCAAAGAAGCCAAGACCGTGCTTGTGCTTGTTAAGAGCGATGATGCCCAGTAACGAGACAACATCAGTGACTGCTCATAGTGGTCTGCAGTTAATGTGAAGGGAAAGTTTCACGAGGATCTCGAGAATCAGAGATGATGTCTGACCTGCATCTTACCTTGTGGCCAGGGGTTTGTGTGTGTTTACACAATGACAAAGAAATATCCAAAGTGGCTTAAGTGGGACATGTTAGACAACAAGAGGCAGGGCACAGGGGTAGCCAATTTCCAGAAAAAGCAAACCAATACACAAGAAAATGTGAAGTGACCAAATATGAGAACACGATAGGAGCTGAAGCACTGAATGAAAGGCAACATAGCAGGAGGCAACATTGAAAGCAGCACCTACTTGAAAACAGCCGTCAGTTAAAGGTGATCTCCATCCGTGCAGGTGCTTCATGTGGATGCGGTTTGGTCCAAAAACATGCACTTTTTTTCAAATTAAGGACGAGACTATTCGACGCACTACAGCCGTCAAAGGCGCATTACGAAAACTAATGCTTTCATCTATGTTATCGCATATCTCCGTTTAAAACCTCTTATTTATAACTATTAATAAACACTGGGTAATATGAAACCGCTCCGGCATTCAAGTACGGACAGACACAGCGGTCCCCACGCCGCCGCTTCTCCACCGCTCAGGCTGGCTGGGTTATTGCGTCACGACCAGGTTAGCCAATGAGGAGGGAGAAGTCCCTGCTACTCAAGTATCCAAGACATTCGGTGGGAAGCACGTAAGACCTATAAATACTTCGATTTTTATTTACTTATTTTGGAGAATGATAAAAATAAACATGCTGTTCCTGTGCCATTTATTTTTCTTACTCCAGCTTATTATTATTATTATTTAAATTAGGCTATTTTAAAAGGGGGCGGGGCTTAATATAAGCCACACTCACAATAAACAATATTAGCCTTGCTGCCGTGACTATTATAAAATACTCTAATAATTAGCTGACAGCAGGCTTCCCCTAGGTGCCACATTCACTTCTTAAACATCCCCAGCTCGCCCTCTAGCGGTGAAACTGAGGATTTCGCTTTCAGTCTCGTGATTGACAGCTCTAAAACCACAACCCACGTGGCGGTACTGTTCATTTGTGGTGAGGGTATCAATAACAGCTTCAGTCCATGTAAGCGATATGATATGTTCACAGATGTTGAGTTCTGCCCCCATGTAAACCATACTGGTGGTAAATATGGCCATCTCTGCTTTCTTATGTAAGCCAGATTGTGAAGGAGAGAATTGGGCGTCAAAGCTTAGTAAGAGTGAGGACGCAGCTCTGAATCTATAGTTTTAAGGCCACTTCAGAGGTCAGCCAAATCAGTTCTCCTCATTAACGTGAGATATAAACCGTTTAGGGCACAGGTGTCTTCAAATCTCATTGGTGTGAGGTCATGGGCTCAGGCAGTATTTGTGGCATTTTTAAAAAGTTGCCAAAAATGTTAGAATAACTACAGAGGTATAAGTACGACTGCAGGTATGAGTAATGAGAGTAGATTCTGGCACACAGTTGCAGCCCAAATTTCGCTCACCCACAGATCGGTCGTTTTCACCCCTGTTGTTGTTACCGGGTACATTCAGGGATTTCAGTTCAGTCCTACTATTTCTTTTATGATAAAAGCAGCATTTGACTGGGTTACTGTTATGAATGCCTTTGTAATCTTTCTTATTCTTCCTTAAAAGAAGTTTTTATGAATGCTGGAAGGGCTGAAATAAACTAGAACAACGCTAAAACAACATAGTAGGAGGAAGTGTGAGGAATATATAAATGTGTTTTGGGTTTATTTTACTACTAAAAAAAGAAAATGAAGATGTGGGCAGTACAACCTTTTGAAAAAAATGTATAGTATATTTGAATATTTACATTATTTACAATATTTACAAATAAATACATTTAAAAAAAATCTCCTTTAAAAAACAAAACAACAGCAACAACCTTGAACCAATAAACCCAGAGCAGCTCAAACTTTGCATGGATATTTATATTTTCTTATAAAACACATTCAGATTACACAGTTTGTGTGATGTTGCAGCAGTGTTTTAGACAAATCACTTAAGGTGGCGCCATTTGATTGGTTATGAGTGCCCGGGTTTTACAGCTTTGTTTTTACGCAGCGCGGTGGAAGAAGATCTGATTACTCAGAATGAGAGCTGGAGCCAGAATAAAGGAGCGGGCAGTTTTTAAAATACAAAACAGAGAGTTGTGGTCCATAAAGCAGATTTCTGTTTTGTAGAGTCTGTGGTGTTTGTGCATATCTTCCTTAGGTGGTGATCCAGAAAGAACAGATATTTTTCCTGTAAAGATAAGAATGATTGCACCATTATTACCCTTTGACTTTGTCCAGGTCGTGCATGCAAAATACACGTGCACACTCCTTCACTCTGCCTATGTACAGTGCAGTATTGAACACACTGTGAGCTACACAGAATTGATGTAAAATAGTCAAAAAGTGATCAAGAGAATCAGGAAGACAATCTTCTGACAGGTAAACTGATGGATTTGCCACGAAATATTTAAGCTTCAGCTGTACCTGCAGTATTGTGTGCCACACTCCAGGTGATCCCTGCAGCTGGCACCCACAGGCTTCAGACTGTTCCAGCGCCACAGCAGCGATCGTTTGGTCCGCTGAATTAGGCCATGCCAGTCGTCAGGTACAGGCAATGAATGAACCTGTAAAGGGAAATATATTGGATCCTTTAGCTTTGACATATAAAACACTTTAAAGACTTGATTAGAAGAAGAAAAAAATCAATGAAAAGCCAAACAATAAATAACTTACCTGAACGACACAAAACAAGGACAGAAAAACAGAAAGAATGATAATTTTTTCCTGGAGAGTCCTCATGCTGCTTGCAGATGACGCTCAAGACGGGGGCTGTTTTGCTCAGACTTGGTTTGTGAGCTACACCTGTATTAAAGGCTTTAATTGGGTTGGGGAGGAGCTACCTTCTGAATAATTCATTAATTTGTTATTTTATTGACTAAGGCGTAAGGTTTGGCAGACTGAACGGGTCAAGTCAAAGTCAGCAATGGGAATCTGTTGCACAGTGGTACTTATCACGCAGCTGAAGACAAAGTTTATCTACGTGACTCCAAAGTACACTTTGGACCTCAACCTACTAATTGAGGGCAACTCCACGTCGGAGGTTTCTAAGTGAAACCCTAACGTGACTTTAGACTACTATGCATTTAGCCATTTGCTCCACCCGTGGAGTCTTGCCAGAAGAAACTTAAAAACTAAATGAAGTCGCTTCATCAGATGTCCAAGATCTGATGAGGTGACTTCCTGAGGTTTCCTTGAATTCCCCCCTCTTTCTCTACAATCAGTTTAGTTTCTGCCCAAACAAAACTTTGAACGGAGAGACCACTTCCAGACTTTAAGCTAAGATAACATAACTTACAGATCATTCAGATATGAATATGCAATTCCCCTAAATTATGCAAAATATTCAAGAATTTAGGATTTTGTGCACTGAAGTTTCCATGAGGCTGAAAGAAAAAAGAAAACTAATAGTGAATGCAGAAATAATCATTTCTAATATTTCTAAATAAAGAAGAAGTTAATTACACCATAAATGTCAAGAAACTTTATAAGTACATGTAAATATAAGGGGCTAAACTGCAGTTCACTGTCAGGCAATAAATAAAAATGACTGGTGATAAATATCTTCTTGTTATGATGACTGAAGAGTACGCATGTGTAGATGTCTTTATACATACATATATATTATACACCTATATGAACGAAAGTCTCCATGACGATCGTCACACATACAGTGATTACTAACATCTATGTTTTTCAAAAGAAAAAGACTCATTGTTTCACGTGTCGCCCATACGTAATGGTCACTAATAATATTATTTGCATTCATGACAGAATTTTGTTCGACCTCGGAATGAAGAATTAGAAATAAAGTCTTTAAATATCACAGATACATAACAGACAAAAAAAATCTAATTCTGGTGACGCTGAATATGTTTACCATGACCATCAGTACTGCTGACTTTTATGTAAACCTTAACTTTAAAGGTATGTGGTGTTGTTAATCATTCCTATATTGCACATGTCTGTTCTTCATGTAGTGATATACCTTTTTAAAAATATAGATGAACGACTGAAGGCAGCATTTTTAATCTAAATGATCAGCTCATGGGCAAATTTGGATCAAAAGCCATGATGACTTTTAACTATCACGCTAAGCATGGATTTGCACATCAATAACATTTGCACATAAGAAGTTATTTATTGAATACTTAATGAGTATTTTAATAATTTGCAGGTAGCCTTTTGTACCAGGTTCTGCACAGCTTCTCATCATCAAGAAATGTGGTGGTTGTCTGTGACAAGGAAAGAATTGTTACTGGGAGCAGAAATTGTTTAAAAATTAAGGAGAACTTGGGCAAATGTGTGTGCAAAGTCTAGAGATAAAGATGGTGCAAAGAAGTGGCTGTTGAGATGTTATTACTCACCTGCCTCCTCTCCAGGGTGTTTGGGCAAATGTTTCCCCGGGGTCGAGACACCGTTTAAAGGTTCCAGGAGAGGCCATCGGTTACGGGAGTGTGGGGAATCGCTGTGCATGGGGGTTTATGTGTTTGTATAACAATTATTAAGGTGTAAGCATAGAATTTAAAATATTTATTCATATGAAAATGGTAAAATGTATATATTTATTAAAATGGTGTATTGTACAATGTGGAGGAAGATTAGAATTTGAAAACTCACATGACAGTAAAATAATGGTTTAGTCCTTATCAGCTGAGAGTATTTAAGGCTGCCAGTTGTCATTAGATGGGGGTGATTGTGCTGTGAGGAAGCGTGACATGGGAGTCATTGTCATAGCCGTAGAGCTATATGGGCAAATAAAATGCCTCTTGCTCCCACCTTCTTCTGTCTTGGTCTTTCTCATTGTAAACCCAGCCACAAACGGCCGCCCTGTTACACTCGCAAAGACAATGACTAAATAGTTCTTCACCTCATTGTTACAACCAAAAAAGACGATTTGGTCATCTGCCTATATACAGTGGTATAACGAAGAAGTGAAAAAGTACCAAACTTAAAATAACAAAGCTTCAAAGGCATGGATTTCTATGACAGAGCACCTCCTATAGGTGCAATGTGTAGGCGGCCAAGGACTTTTGTGCATTTAGATTGTTACTAGAAATAGTTTTGTTCACTTGAAGCAGATTTGTGGGCGTCAGCCATGAAATGTAGCTGTGAATAATAAAGTATCAACACTGAAATGCAAACAATGCATTAGTCAGACCTTCCTCTAATGTTTGTCATAAAGCCAGTCATGCTTTATTGGTCATCTGCAGAGCAATGATTCAGTACTTTTGCAATGTCAGACAGGAACTACAAACACACCTTCAGGGAATAGCACAGAAAGTTTATTGTCGAGTTGTAGCAAATAACAACGTGCAAACTGTCAGACATGTGACCTAATGAGAGATCTGTGTATAAATCGTGATTATAGTTAAGTACTGATTTTGCCAGGGAGGAGTAGTAGTAATGTAAACAATGTTTTCTTTTCAGTACAAAAGAAACATAGACACACTCAAAAAAAGAAATTGAACACGAGAAATGTTGTCAGTGAAAAGTAGTGACTGAAAAGGCAAAAATGTGTATATTATAGCAAACCTGTGTGCAAAGTGGGACAGAAAAATAAAATTTAGTCATAAGTGCTCTAAAATTCATAGGCCAATAGGAAAACAATGTGTTTATTTAAAAAATAAAAATAAAAAAAATCCTTCAACAGAGTTATAAAAATGCTATAAAACTGGGGAGAAACAAAATCGGTCTAGGTGCTTTAAAAGTTTGTGTTTTTGTCAGTGTCATTACCACAAAGCTGCTCATACACTGGTTTCAACAATCAGTAATATAATCAGGAGAAATTATATTAACATATTTACGACAGTACTGGAATTAAAGGAAATAATATTGTATTAAACATTCACAACAGGTAGGAAGCCTCGCTTTCTCCTGCCAATGTTGGATTAATACTGATAGGATCACAATGATGACACACTAGACACACATGTATATACACTGTAGATTACTGAGCTTGGCTACAACACAGAACATCATTTTAAAATGAACAAGACCACATTGCCATAGCAACTGAAGCCAAAAGGCTGAAAGACAAGCCCAAAGTAATCTGTTCTTTGAGCAGGCTGCACTAATATCCTGACTTTTTACATCCACTTCATTATAACATACAACCAATCTGGCTTCTTAACACTGTATTTTCTTGCTTTTTAAAACTAATTCTGAGTCCCAAACAAGTCTGAGAATCTAGTGACTGTTCCAGCTCTAGCCAGTCACCTTGTAGATAGACAAAAAGTCTTTTACATTTAGAAATGCAGCAACAGCACACACATATATGGCCACTTTGAAGCATAGTGTTTTTCCACATTTCAAGGATGTTTGATTAATTCAGGGCTGGGTTGTTTAAGGGGATTAATTCACCTCAGGTTATTCCAATTCAAAAATTCCATAGCTAGGAGTTAAAATAAAAACAAGCTCCATTAAATTTGACTGGAAAATGTGGATTTCATTATTATTATTACTACAACTTGAAATGAAAACATTAACCTCCAAACCCAGCAACAAACACAACGAGAAGACAGTTTTCCCACTTAGTTTTTCCCCCATTTTCTTAAAACCATGAATGTGAAAATAGATTAAAACATTAAAATCAGGTTATTAGTGTTACTTGAAAATTGAGGGTTGAACCCCTTGAATCGTATTGTAACCAAGGCAATCTTCCTCCTTCTACGTCATGTTTGGTGTTATGATGAGAGCAGGGGCTGTCGTTCAGCAGAAGTGCTCTGAAAAAGGAAAAGAAAGAAATAATAATATACAAATACATTACAATTTAAGGTACCAAGTGAGGAGCTGTGCTGCCGCATGAGTAAGTCAGGAATGGCAGTGAAGTATGTGAGGGTGGTTTGGGACATGTGTATAAGGATAGTGGAGATATCGGACAAAGGATGTTGAAGATGGAGCTGCCAGGCAGGAGAAAAAGAGAAAAACCACACACAAAGTCAGTGGATATAATGTAGGAGGGACATGCAGAGGGTTGGCTTGACAGGAGAGGATGCTAGGGATAAGGTGAGATGGAGGCAGATGATTCAAATACCTAATTATATAATCAGCCAATCACATGGCAGCAATTGATTACCTGCTGAGGTTCAAACTAAGCATCAAAAATGACTTTGAACATTACATGATTGTTGGTAATAGCGGGGCTGGGTATTTCAGAAACTGCTGATCTACTGGGATTTTTCCACATAACTGTCTCTGTGGTTTACAGAGAATGACCAGAAAAAGAGAAAAATATCCAGTAAGCAGCAGTTTTCTGGGTGAACATGTTGGACAGAGGATGGCCAAAAGAATGGTCAGACTGCTGCAAGCTCATAGGAAGGCAACAGTATCTGCTGCTGGATAGTCTTGATATCTACTACAACATTTGAATAAACTCACCATTAACGGATTTTAGCTCATTCATTGTTTTGTTTTTTTTTTAAATTGTAGTTATTTAGAGTGGAGTGCAGTATAACATTAATGAAACTGGGATGACACATATACTGCAAATTTTATATTTTCTAAGTTTATTTTTCTTGGGCATTTATAGGATCTTTTTTGGCTTTCCGTGGACTAATCTGGGATGCTTCATAATGAAAAATAAATCTAATTATTTGAGATATTTTTCTGATTATTTTAAACTGACCACACACCATCATGAATCTGAATGAAACAATCGAGTCATCCTGTATGAGCGAGCACTTGGCAGAACCAGGCTCAGGCCATCTGTCCCAACATAATGACATCACACAGCCGCTTATCTCAAAAGCTCACCTCAGGGACTTTCTGTTGACACACCAAGAACATGAAAATTCCTCCCACAATGACGGCCAGACCAATCAGCATGAAGGGAATGTTCTCCACAACGTTCTGCTGAACACCAATCGCCTTTAGCGTCTTGGCTGCTGTGTCATCAATGATGGCGCTCTGAAAAGATGGCAAGAGAGAAAAGATCGTGTACAGCACGTAAGAACGCGGAACACAGCCCCTAACAAAGTAAATGGTAAATTTATGGTTCTTTCATTTATGGTCTGTTCAACTTTGTCTTCAGGTTTATGAAGAAACTGAGCCGATAAGAATTTTAAAATCTAGTTAATACTGAATTTTACTGATTTATATTGGTCTTCTGTAGCTTTGAGTTTGTGGAATCATAGTATCTACTTCTGCCTTTTTTTTGCCTCCACACAAGTTAAGATTTACTGATTTGCAGTCTGTCTGAGCAGGATCACACAATGCTTTAATACATAAAAGAGAAAAACACCAGGTCTGTAATGAAAACAAAAATGCCTTCTTCAACTACAGGGTACTGAAGGGAGCCTTTCCCTTTGAATCATTTGTATTTAATTTAGAGTTATAACAGAAAATGTATATAAACCAGGGCTTAGACAGCTTTTTTGTGTGTGTGTGTGTGTGTGTGTGTGTGTGTGTACCTCATTGAGATAAGCCACAGGGAGGACTACTGTCCTTACATTTCCCGTTTGACTGAAAAAAACGACATGATAATCTTTAACTATGATGTAATGAAAAATAGAAATTTGAAAAACATAATATAATATACTTATATAATGTAAATGTACTTATACAATATCCTCCTGGGCATGTTCTGTGAATACATACTATCTGTATAAAGCTTGATTATGTATTAATCTTACACCATAAATATCTGGAGAGTTACACAATTTTTTTGGACTTCAAACTGTCTTTGGCACCTGTCATTTGAAACAGAATAACAGATATAACATAAAAGTGCCATATCTTTCATTATTACACAAAAGGGCTGCTGCTTAGCAAGGGATTGAATTTGCTTTTACTGATATCAGCCCCAACATCAGCTCTGTTTACAAGTTAGATTCTATATTTACTCCCGTAGGCTTCAGAGATTGCGGAGCAGCCTCTCGCTGACCAAAGTATTCACCATTGTGAGTGCTTTGGCTGCTAGCAGATTGCAGCAGTTGCCTGTAGTTTGCACAGATTTGTGTGCAGAACCCTCACCAACCACTTGCTAAGTGGTTGTGAAATTGGAAAAAGTGCGATGCAAACCAGAAATGGAGAATCTTTGTCTTTAAAGTAAAAGCTGCATCTTTTGAAACGTACTGGTCTGTTGCATTAAGGCACAACTTTTACTTGTCTAAAGATTTAGCAATCTATTTCACAGCAACTGCCAGCAATCTCAAGGAACTGCTCGACATCCGAGCAGGAAATACACACCAGAGACTGGTTTCTAAGCCTCTGTTACTGGAGGCTTATGAGCATTTGTTGCATGGGGAAAAAAGTAGATTTGAAAAGGTTTTTACCAACAGCATAAATATTTTTGCTATCGGAGTTTAACTACAATGAAGGAAGAGAGTATAAAGAGGTTTGCTCCACTGATCATCATTTTTTTGTAATGCACAACACTGTGGTTGTTGCATTCACAAAAGTGATAAATTTTTGCCGCACAAATGGATTGGACTGTGTAGTACTGATTTGAAACTGAGATTCCTACAGCTTATTTGAAGTTGAGAGTTTTCTGTAATGATGATTCATAAAAGAAAGACAAAAGTTAATGCTGTGGCTCCAGTGATGCAGACGCTGTGCCGATCGATCGTGGTGAAGAGAGAGCTGAGCATAAAAACAAAGCTCTCGATGTCTCGGTCCATCTACGTCCCCACCCTCTCCTATGGTCAGAAGCTTTAGGTAGTGACTGAAAGAACGAGATTGTGGATACAAGCGGCAATACTAGCTTTCTCCAAAGGGTGGCTGGCCTCTCCCTTAAAGCTCAGAGTAGAGTCGATACTCCTCCACATCGGAAGAAGGCAGTTGAGGTGAGGTGTTCCTGGCATGTCCCACCGGGTTAAAGCCTCGGTGCAGAACCACAACATGCTGGAGAGATTATCTCTCTTGGTTGGCCTGGGAATGCCTTGGTGTTCCCCCAAACAAGTTGGAGGAGATGGCCGGGGAGAGGGAGGTCTGGGTTTCTCTGCTTAAGCTGCTGCTCCCGTGACCCGGGGCCAGATAAATGGAAGAAAATGGATGGAGGGACAGAAGTAAATTTGCCAAAATAAAAAAAACTATATTCTAAAAGCAGAAGGCATGCACAGGACGGACCCAAAATGGCCCGGTGGACAGAAGAGCACAAATTTTGTGAATGACAGCAAAATGATTTGCATGGGAAAGAAAGGCACCTTTATGGCTCTAGAGTCAATTATAAATATTCTCCAGGATTTAGGCCAATGTATTTCCTTGTACATAATAAAACAGGAAGCCTCATAACCAGAGCCAAGTATCTACTGATGTCAGCAAGTTTAAGAGACATTGTTAACATTATTCAGTATAATAAATTCTGGTAATGGTTGTCTTAAGGGCTCCAATCTTATACATTTTAAAATACAGATGCAAAGTTATTCACATTAAAGCTGGGACTCGGCACTTTAATATAGCTTTTGTTATTTTATTTCAAATGAAAATAACAACAATAATGTGTAACTATCTAAACAGTCTGGACTCATCATTATCTTGCTGCTAGTTCCTTCTGATGTCAGGCAAACACATAACAAGTGAGCCAGGTCTGTGCAAAAGTCCACCCATAATGATGATGGTGGCATTATTGCTTTACAATGAGCTTACTGGCAGCCCTTCGCAGACATGGGGAGTCATGCAGCTATTACTGCTTCATCTTTTCATACCAATATAGTGAAAGTGAAATTTATGAAAATTCAGGTGAACTGATGACAAGAGCTGCTGATTACCTGAAGGTAGGAATTTTCTCTACGTAGACGTTAATCTGGAGTCGCTTGGCTGCTTGGAGAATCACTCCTGTTAGCTGTAAAACAGAAATTCATTTTGTTGGGGAGAAAGAAAAACTCACATTGCCACTCCTGATGTATGAACACGAATACCTAAACACCTAAATAACTGTTTTCTACCCACAGTGTAATCTGGCCATAATTTTTATAGTAACATGTTGACATTACTTGTAAACCAACAAACCACTGGATAGAAAAAACACACAGAAAAACACATGCAAAGGTTTTTGGTTGTGTACAGAAGATTTTCCCCCATTACATAACACCATCGAGGAGGCATGTGCTCTGTCCCAGATTCCTCATACAGCCTGAGAATGACCTCAAACATACAGCTGGAGTGACAAAAAGGTAACTTCAGTGAAAAGAAATAAACTGAGTTAATCTGAGATTGTGTGAAAAAAGAGGTAGCAGTGGGACATGTCAGCTGTCAAACAAACCTAATCTGGGGATTAGTTGTTTCTTTATTTTTCTGGATTTCGAATAAACTTAAAAGAGAGAAAAACTCAGGATTTATTATGTATTCTAATGTTACCTCCAACTTTTTGCACAGTACTGCTTGCAGTTTTAACATCTTTATTGTAGGCAAAAATAACTTCACAGCTCTGAAGCTGGCAGGGAAGATGGCCGAGGGCATCACAACCCAGCAGTTACGATAAAAGTCACAGGACTTTGATCAGTCCTAATGATATCATGCTGTGGCAAAGTGATCAAGAAGGATAAACAGGAAAAACAGTAGCTTGTTTATTGGATTCAATACTTTAATAAAACCACCACTTTACATGTGGGTGTGTGAAATATTTACATGTACTTTTGTACGAAAGCATGAGAGCAAATGTAAGAAAGGGTTATGTGTTAGACTTTAACTAAGTGTTGCAGTTTGACTGTTTTGAAAGTAAAAACACAAAGTGGTAGATATTTTGTAACCAAGTTAGTGTCTCATTAGCTCATCCTTTTACAGCCACTACAACATTTACAATCCCAATTCCAAAAAAGTTGGGACACTGTGTAAAACAAGTAAAAACTCATAAATTCATATCTTCAAACCCAATAGAACATAGAAAATATATCCAGTGTTTTAAATTGAGACATTTTTAGAACGTTATGAATTTGATGGCTGTAACACATTTTAATAAGTTGGGATGGGGCTAGAGGCTAGAAAAGTAAGTGGTACTAAAAAGAAAAGGCTGGATCATTTTGCAGCTAATCAGGTTAATTAAAAACAAATCAGTAACATGGTTAGGTGTACAAAGAGCATCTTAGAAAGGCAGAGTTTCTTAGCAGTGAAGATGAGAAGAGGTACACCAATCTGCAAAGTACTGTATCTGCAAAAAAATCTGAAATAAAATCTGAAAAATAGTCCACAATGTAAAAATGCTAGGACTCAGCGAATCTGAAATCTCTGTGGTCTGACAAAAAGAATAGATAAACAAACAAACAAACAAATTTTCACTTCTTTTCTTTCTTCTTTTTTTTTAATTTTGAAAACACAGTTGCCGCATCAGATTCAAGTGAAGAGGGACCATCTGGCTTGTAAATCAGAGTTCAGTTCAAAAGCCTGAATCTCTGATGGTATGGGAGTGCATCAGTGCCTGTGGAAATGGCAGCGTGTGCAAGCCATATATAAAGGTATGCACAGGTTTTACATGAACATATGCTCTGATCCAGGTGATTTCTTTGTCTGGGAAGGACTTCCATATTTCTGCAACACAATGCTAAACTCCATCCTGCATCTATTACAGCGGCTGTAAAACAACTGAAAACATCTGGAGAATTGTGAAGAAGAAGAAAAAGAGGAGAAAGAAGAATGCTTCCTGTCTTTTATTGCGAATGATATACACTTCATGAGATTTGGAAATCATTGCATTCCGTTTTACACAAGAGTTCCAACTTTTTGGGAATTGCACTTTTTGTTTTTTTTACATTTTGACTATTACAGAATCATTTATCAATTGTTTCTGTTTTCTCTTAAAGTGTTTAATGTAAAATGTGTAAAAAATGTGTATCTGAAAATTATAATATATAGTAGCTGTTCATTTTTGGCTGTTGTGGCATAAATCTTACATTGGATGGTGGTCTAATAAATGTGTTAAGCCCTATACAGTATGTTCAGCTACACGTTGTGCTGCTGGAGGTGTTTTTTTCAGTCTGGCTCTTTATCAAGACTTTACTACAAGTTCAACCAGGTAATTGGAGTATTATTATCATGATAAGAGCAGTTAGAGCTTATCTTTCGTGACAGCTCTGTACCACGTACCGCTCGTTTAATTTTTAACCGCTTTTTTAAAACAGAAGCTCAACTTCGTGGATAATTACTGGCTAGTGACACCATCAAAAAGCTGAGACACTTCTCCATCTAGTGGTTAAATTTGATCATTTTTTTAAAAATAATATATAAATCATAATTATATGTCAGAATAAACTGCAGCTAACTGAAATGGGGACAAAATATGTATTACAAAGTGAAGAGAGATTCACAACAACATGTGAACAAATTAAACATTTAAGCGTGTTAAGGTCTGTTTCCTACCGGATTGATATCAATGGCAGTCTGGTGCTCTTCCTTGTTAGGCGTCATCCCGAACACATCCTGAGCAAACTTCTCATCTGCCTGGTAGAAGTGTGGTGAAGACATTATGATAGGAGCTCCTAAACAGCAGGAAAAACATTACAGAAGGTATTAAATAGAACACAGATAACATTTCACTCAATCTGAAGAAAATATGCCATGTGTACACATCACTGTTTAATATTGCAATGATGACATGGCTTGTCATAAACACAGCGTACACTTGTCAGGGACACTGCTGATGTAGGCTCCAGACATTACAGTGACTAAAGTAATTTCAGGGAGTCTTCTGCTAAATGTTGACCACATATTCTTTACATTGCAATGAGGAAATTATGCAAGTTATTGCTCAGCACTAACAACTATAGTTTGTTTGCTGTAAATCAGATGCACCAGAGCGCATCACAACAAACCACCCGAGAACTTTCACTTCACTTATTCGTCTACTGTGTCTGAGGAGCAAGAAAATATAAACGGGATCAAGTTCTCACGCTTTGGACTAGTGGATGTGTTTGTAATGGAGACAGTCTCTGGCTAACAGGCACTACTTCTTCTTTTTTTTTGCCACAGGTACACCTGACAAAAGGAGCTGTTAGCTGAAAGTCACATAGTACAAGTGGGTCAGATCATGTTTTTGCCACAAATAAACATTTCCAGAGTTCATTGGTGTAGTTGTTTTGTTGTTACAATCAAAGGAAGTTTCTTTGTTCTCACCTGTCCACACAAATCCCACCATGGAGAAAAGAAATGAGTCTGAATTCATGTAACTTAAATGCAGCATACCAAAGATCATTTGACTTGCTTAACACAGTAAAACATTGTATTACCTTGTTTACATACAGACACATTCAGCAGGCCAGACCCCAGGCAATTACCAGCAGGCACACAAAAGCCTGCGTTGTCTGGGTTCACAGTCAGATTGGCGAACACTGAGCTGGGAGGAACGAATCGATACCCAGTGATCCCCTTCACTGTCACATCCTCCTCATACACAGCGTACAGAGACCTTAGAAAGAGAGTTACATGCTTGTTAATCTCTGGATGCACCGCGTTACTGGACAATGAAACATGGTTTGAATTCGTGAGGTCAGTGGTAAGCTGATTTACAGAAAACCTGCATGGCACAAACTGGTTACACCAGAAGTCTTTCAACAGTTGTGTTGACACTGTTGTTAACAGAGCTGTTAGATGACCCGTTAATGCACGTGAACCTTCTGATTCTAACACATCAACAATCACAGAGGACTGACATTGTTGTTTTAAGCAGCATTAAAGAGGTTGTGGCCTCATTGAGAAGGCTAACACTGACCAGCCGTGCAACCAGCCAAACCAAATTAGGATCCGTAATCCAATATTCAGACCAGGGAAAGGCTTAGGAAGGCTGTGGGGGGAGCCATTTCACTAGCTCAAGCCAAGAGGGATAATACAGAAAATGCTGTATGAGTCAGCAGAATATGGCATGAAACTGAACTGAAAAGACCTTCATATGAAACTAAAAAAAGTCCAGATGCAGAAGTATATTCAGCTACAATGACATTTAAATCAAAGTGACATATTAAATGTCTCTTTCCTTGATTAAAGAACAGAACTATGTGCAATGTGGAATGCATTCTTTTATTATTATTTTTTTTTAATCTTTTTATTTTTTTTTTATTGGAGATAAGGAAAAACAATAATGAAATTCAGAATCTTAAATCCAAATTTGAAAGTTTTGGAGGTTGGCCTCCCTAGAGCCTGACTTCAACATTACTGAGTGTGGGATCATCTTGACAGAGAATGGAACAGAGAGCAGCCAACATCCAAAGAAGAGCTTTGCATGTCTTTCAAGAAGCATGGAGAACTTTTCCTGAAGACTACTTCAAGAAATTACAAGAAAGCTTGGCTTTGTTTGGCTAAGAGAGTTCAGGCCGTGTTCAAGAATAAAGGTGGTCATACCAAATATGGCCTTTCAAGCTTCTTGGAATTGTACAAAATAGTTTGGTTTTTTACAATTAATGCGTTTCATTAAATTACTGCACTTATTTCCCAATTCCCAATTTGCACAGTACTGCATATACAATCAAAAGATTGAATCTTTCACTTCAGCCCTACTCACCTGCACAGGTCAGAGGAGAAAATGTAGAGCACATCATTCTTGGTGACTACAGGATGGAAAGATGTTCCAATGGTTCCATTAATCATGTTGCACTCATCAGATGTCCACCAATTCAACGAGCTGCACAGATATTCAAAATATTACAAAGTTCGACTTCGAAGGTTTGAAAATGTTTCAGACATTTAGCATGCCCAGCTAAAAGCCATGCGAAGCCATGTGCTGGGCAAAGAGGACTGGATATATTTGTAGGTTATGAAGCACATTATAAAACAAGTGTGTTTCCCAAAACAGCTGCTTGATGTACAACAGCCTAGCCTAAAACAATCAGGTTTGTAAGACAGGCAGAGAGAAGTGGCAGTGAAGGAAAGATGATCATATTTTTGTGGTTTATTGAGTACAGATGCAGAGCCGATGGTTGGCTGTTCTTCTCTGTGGCAAACATAAGTGAGTTTGGTGCTTTCCTTCATTACTGATTAATTTCTTTTTAATTTATGTCAATTTAAAGGGAGAAACATGAGCGTTTGATCTCTGCAGTGAGCGATTCTGTTTTGCTGTTGGGGGGGGGAATTTTGCTAACATGGTTTGATTTAATGCCTATGAAACTAATGATAATTATAAAGGCATATAAGCCAAACTAGCAGCCAGTGGGGTTTTTTTGGTCACATGTCTAAACAGACTCAGTTTCAGTGTCCTATCGGCTGTGATATAAGAAAGAGAATGAAAACTCAAGAGGAACACAGTTTAACCCACCTTGATCACTGAGTGACAATTTTACTGTTAAACTGTAAATCCAACATGTGCTATAGGTGAGAGGAAACAATTACCTTTCACCTTTCCATGTGTCCACTCTGGAAAAGTCCCTATAGTTCTGCTGACCAGTGAAAAACACATATTCTCCATCGTTGGAAGCATTGTTCTGTAAGATAGGGGAAAAAAGAAAAACTGTTGTCGTTTTTAAAAATATGAAAACATTTGGTTTATACAAAGAACACAATTACACATTTACAGGCATTAAATAGACCTTATAGAAAAGTCCAAAAACAACATCCAGATCAGGTCTAATGACTTTCAAGGCTTTAAGAAGTCCATCTTCATATCCCCACAGTAGCTCTCCCACTGTACGAGTGGTGAAAAGGCCCTCCCCAGTGCCCCTCATGTAGGCAGAGATCAAGTTGGCTTCAAAAGAATTATCCTTGAATATTTCCATCACCGTCTAACAGGACAAAAAAAAAAAGAGGGGGAAGAATGTTGTTAAAAGATTATTAGTTCAAATAAACATAAAGCATTACAGCAGGCCACTATATTTAGTAAGTAAATATTGAGGTATATATTCTTTAAATATTAAGAGAACAACTTCCTTATTTCATTTTGCTGGCCGACTAAGGTTTTGCAGACAATGTGACCAAAAACCACATGCCCATGTGCCCATTAACCATGTGATGTTACCCTGTCCACAATTTTGGACAAGTGACAAACATGGTAACAATGTAGGATCAAGTGACTAACCCACCAGTCACACAGACCTAGATATTGACCCTCTGGCAACCACCAGTTGCTAGGGAAAAACATCTATTCCCCAACCAAATGGCAAAAACCTCCATTTGACTGCTATCCATTCATCTATCCATCAATTCTCTTCTGCCTATCCAATTAAGGGTCATCGTGGGGATGGAGTCTATCCTGCTACCATAGGGCGAGAAGTTGGGTAAACCCTGGACAGGTTGCCAATCTGTTGCAGGGCTAACAGAGAAAGAACCATTCACATTCACACCTGTGGGCAATTTAGAATCACCATTTAACCTCCACTCAGAGTCTGAATGGAGGTGATAGATTTGTCAACAAATGCTGCCTGTCTACTCTCCAAACTGAAGTGAAAACATAAAAAGTGCAGCACAAACCAGAAATCTGCCCCCTTTGAAACATGTTGATGTAACACTGAGGCAAAACATTTACTTTGAAGACAAACTTTCTCTATATGCTCTACAGGAAATGTTATAGGCAACCGTGGCAACCTACTAGCAATCAAAGCAAACACCAACAGGTCTTTGCTGCAACACTTTCTTTGCAACCGACATGCAACTGAGAACCAGCACCTTCTCGGAACCACTCGCCAACCACTTGACAAATATACATGAGCATGTGAGAAACCTCAATATACATCCTAATGCGAGAAAACTCTAATACTGTAACTGAGTGGCAGATCAGTGCTGTAGATTTCTATTGCTCACCATGGCAGGAATATTAACTGTCCTGATGAGGTCGCTCTCTGGACCTCGGGACATGTTACGCTGAAAAATGTAGGTTTTAGTGTTGACAGCTGTTACTTTAGTGCCATTATCCTGAAAGTCAATTTGCTCCATAGGCCGGTACTCTCTGTGGAGGAAAAGCAAAACATTTTTAGACAAGAGAATAAATTCTTTGTTACAGATAATTAAAAAAAAGCTATGATGTAGCATCAAACTCCCTACTTTGCATCTGCACTCTTTAACACGCAATGTTGAATAAAGCACAATATATGAAAAAAGTGGTGATGTTATAAGGTGGAGTTCTTCACGTGACCGATAACGTCACATTTACTCTACATGCAAAGTGGGTTAAAGATTGTTCTTCTTTTGTTGCTCAATTTCCCGTGACTGTCAAAAAAAGCACATCTATGCAGTTTGTGACATGACTATAATGCAATTATTGGAAAAAAAAAAAAAAAGGAAGAAGCTTTTTTTTTTAAAACTATAAAACATGTCAATGGTGAGGAAAACGGCTGAGAGTAGTTGTTTCCTAATAACTCAATAAGAATTTCCCAAAACTGCTTTTATTTTAACTGATTTGGTGACCCAGATAACGTTTGCAAGTATTTGCGTAAGCTTTCAGTGCTACTGAGATAAGTAGCACTGTGCCAAAAGAGATAAGATGGTTATCAGCTGTGTGCAGCGATGTACTATACCATTGCTGGGTATACAACATAATATGAACCAAATAAACTTAATTTTCACCTTTCATACACGTATATCTTGTTCAAAGTGCTTTACAAATGAAAAGCCAGGTTAAATGTGGCATACATTAAAAGAAAATGAAACAGAATAAACTTTAGAACATGAATACACGAAAAATAAAAATAAAATAAGGTCAATAAAAATGAATTAAAAAAAAAAAAAAAGTAATGCTACATAAAACAGGAAGCCCAAACTGTCAAATGAAATAATCAATAAGTTAACCTATCAGTGAATAAAAATAAAAAACAATGAAATAACATTAAGTCAAACAGGAAGTTAAAAATGTAAACAAAGTAAATAAATAAAGCGTCTGTTATCAAAAGCCAGTTGGATGAACGTCACGATCCTGCGGGTGTGGACTGGGCAGAAGATGGATTGCACATTGACCTTTGATGGCACAATAACACCCAATGAACACAATAAAAAACAATAAAATGGGATTTCAGAAAAATAAATATCTCAGTGGCACAGTTCTTAAGTCTCAGCGCAAAAACTAGCACTAGTACAAAAATACTGTTGGTGCTTACAGGTATCCAAGCACAGGATTGCTCTGCAGCTCTCTTCATTTATCTCTAAAAACATTCACATATATATATATATATATATATTTTTTTTTTAAAATACACTATAGACCAGGGGTGGGGAACTCCAGGCCTCAAGGGCCGGTGTCCTGCAGGTTTTAGATATCACGATGGGTCAACACACCTGAATCAAATTCAGGTTCATTACCAGGCCTCCGGAGAACTTCATGACATGCTGAGGAGGAAATTTAGCCATTTAAATCAGGTGTGTTGGATCAAGGACACATCAAAAACCTGCAGGACACTGGCCCTCGAGACCTGTTCCCCCGCCCCTGCTATAGACAGTCGTGAAAAAAATGAAAGTGTTTGTGCGACGACCCAGTCCTGTGAGATCTAAGTACACCCTGTGATTCAGAAGCTTGAGCAGAAATAACTTGATTTATTCTGTACAGACTTTTTCACTCTCACATTGCTGTGGAGGAATTTTGGCCTGCTCGTTTCACAACATTGCTTCCGTTCATTGAGGTTTACAGGCATTCGTTAATGGACAGCTCTCTTAAGGTCCTGCCACAGCATTTCTGTTAGGTCGATGTCTGGACTTTGACTGGGTCATTGCAACATTTTGATTCTTTTTTTCTTTTCTTTTTTTCCCAGTCATTCTGTGGTAGATTTGCTGCTGTGGTTGAGATCACTGTCCTGCTGCATGACCCAGTTTCAGCTAAGCTAACTGTCAGACAGATGGCCTCACATTTGGATCTAAAATACTTTGGTATACAGAGCAGTTCATGATCTAATCAATGACTGCAAAACAAGAACAAATCATCACTCCTCCAAAACTGGAATAAACTTTGTATACAGTGTGTTTGGCCTTCTCCTAAAAGTTCATTGTGGCCAGTCATCTCTTTGGTCTCATCTGACAAAAGCACAGTGTTCCAGAAATCTTGTGGTTTGCTCAGATGCAACCTAAGCTGTGCTGTCGTGTTCTTTGTTTTTGTTTTGAGAGAAGAGTCTTCCGCCTGGAAATCCTGCTAAACAAGCCAACCTTGTTCAGTCTTTTTCCATCGGTCATGAAGTTTAATATTTAAATACTAACTGAGGCCTAAGAGAGTCTGAGATGTAGCTCTCTTAGGTGGTGTAATTCATCTGAGTGTTGCAGTCTGACCTCAAGGTGAATTTCCTGGGACAGCCACTCTGGAAGATTGTAGCATCGTGAATACACAGGACCAGCAAACGGTCAAAACATTTGTTTGTAGAGAGGCGCTCACACATACTGGGAATCACTGAATTGAGTGCATTTGATTAGCAGGACCTGGCTGTTTTTTACCCGCTTAATTATTATTGTGTCTTGTCTTTTTAACCGCTCCCCAGTTTGTGTGCAGCACTGTTGGCTTTGTTACTTTGTTACCAAATCAGATATATTTTGCTTTTATAAACCCTTTTCATCTAATTCAACACCTTCAGACAGTGGCCATTATCCTTTTACAAGTAAGAAATTAATGAAAGATTGTATTACACATTAAGGGGTTAAATGCTGCTTTACTGGTCGAGAAATTTGCATCACATTTATTCTTAATATACATCTTAAGACTGGCATCACTGGATCTTAAAAGCTCCTAATCTAGGTACTGATACATCTTTGCTTTGCCTCCACCTCTAAAAATGTTCCAGTAACTTGACACTTAGTTTGTTGTTCTTTTTTTCTTTACGTCAAGAGACGAATGGAGAAACAAATGTTAAGCATTTCTCCTTTTCCTCTCTCACCTGTATGTATATGGTCCGATCTCCACCACAGCTGGCCTTTCCCCATCCAACACCTCTTGGGGATTTGTGAGATTGAAGAAGTAAAACTGCATGTAGATATGTGCCGGTGGATCCTCCCAGGCCTCAAACGCATCTGTACCATTTTTCAGAACAACTTGCTAATGGGGGACAAAGGGCATCTGGGTTAAAAACGTGACTTTAGATGACTACTGTGCTGATGATATGCAGTTTCACTTCACATAGCAGAGGGCATTAACCTGCTGAAACAGATGAAATCATCATTTGGTGTCATGACACACACA
The DNA here is from genome assembly GCA_015108175.1 of Pelvicachromis taeniatus. NCBI lineage: Eukaryota > Metazoa > Chordata > Actinopteri > Cichliformes > Cichlidae > Pelvicachromis > Pelvicachromis taeniatus. Next base: position 42,056 of record VURO01035819.1, read on the forward strand.
CGTACACACACACACACACACACACACACACACACACACACTTTCAACTGCTTTTAGACACAAATACATAATCAACTAAAAGCATTTAGCCATGTAGCCATTGTCAAGATGACCTGCTGAAGTTCAAACTGAGTATCGGAATGGGAAATAGACATGATTTAAGTCACTCTGAACATGACTGTTGGTCACTATAATTGGACAATAGAAGATTGGAAAACTATTGCCTAGTCTGACAAGTCTTAATTTCTGCTACAACATACATGTGGTAGAGACAGGATTAGGCTGGAGCTGGTGGTGTAATGGTGTTTTATATATGTTCTTGGACCTCTTAGTTCCATTTTCTGCAGTCATTGCTTAGTACTAGTTGAGCATCATGTAAATACCACACCCTATCTGATTATTTTTGGTCACCATAGCTATTGCTTCAGCAGGATAATGCAGTATGCCACAAAGCTCAAATAACCTCAAACTGGTTTCTTGAACATGGTGATGAATTCACTGTGATCAAAAGGCCTCCACGGTCACCAGAACTCAATCTAGTAGAGCACCTTTGACATGTGGTTAAACATGAGATTCACACTATGGATGTGCAGCTGACAAATCTGCAGCAGCTGTGTGATGCTATCATGTAAATATGGACACAAATCTCGAGGAATGTTTCCAGCACCTTTTTGAACCAGTGCCATGATGAATTAAGGCAATTCTGAAAGCAAAAGAATGTCCAATATGATTCTAGTAATGTGTACCTAATAAAGTGACCAGTGAGTGTCTACACCACATATGATACACGATAGCTTGCGAGAATCACAAAGCACAAATAAAAAGCAAAATGACCAAATGTGAAATACAGATATGGCATCTATGTCACATGTTAAACTATATTTAATATTGTATACTTTTATAACATTCAATCTTTTATACAATATATACTATCCTACTTATTTAAGCTATTACAAGCTGCGTTTATTTTAAATTTTAGCTGTGCTATCAAAAGATTTCCACATGTTTAGGATAAATAATGTACACTTTATGTCACCTCATCTTTTCAACCCTGGAGATAAATACTGCTAGTTAAACAAGTGGGTGACAGAACAGGTCTGAAATTCTATCCTAACGCAAGTCATTTGTAAAACATTCATCTTCACATTAAATAACATCAAACGCTTAAAACTGATAAAAACACTTTCACAATAAAAACCACGTTGCACTTAGACGCTAAATGAGCTAACTTTAGCTACTATGACAACGTCTCATATTAGCTCATCTGGGGTTAACGCCTATTACAAAACGCTAGCCTAAATTAGATGCTTACCTTTTTAACCATCGACTGTATTAAATGTGGAAACACGCTGGTCAATATCAGCGAAATGCCGAGAATCAGCATCAATACAGAAACAACTCCGACGCTGTAAATGCAACATGACTTTAGCACCATGACGAGGCAGTAGAAAGCTAAACACTTCTCTCAGCTTTCACTGACACCAGCTACCCACTGTTTGCTGTTTTTGTTTTCAGAAGCCAGGAACTTGCTCGATAGAGCAAAGACTCCCTTCCGGAATAAAACACTTCCCTCTTACCACATCCGGTTTCATACACAGTCGATCGGGTCAGTGAGCATTCAGCCGTAAAAAAGAAGCTGCAGTGATTTTAAATAATCAATTTAACGTATGTTATGGGGGCTTGAAAGTGAAATGTGATGTATGAAAAACATAACAAATAAATTAAACTTCCTCCACAATACCTGGTTGTTACTAAAGCCGAACCGCAGAGCGAGTATCTATCTTGAAGACAAACACTCTTTGTTTCATTACCCGAAGCAGGAGCAGTTTAAACCTTTCTATGATAT
>VURO01035820.1:0-10003 GCA_015108175.1 Pelvicachromis taeniatus
AGGAGAGATGCTTTAGAGAGATGGTCATTTAAGTAATCTAGACACACACACACACACACACACACACACACACACACACACACACACACACACACACACACACACACACACACACACACTTCATACTAACAAAACTGAAATAAATTATGGAAAAGTTCCTTACAGGACACACAAAGCATGGTCAGGGGTGGAAACCAAATTCATATTTTGTGCTACATTTGTTATCACATTTTGTGCTTTCTGTTCTCATTTGAATACATTTGTACTGAAGAATAATTCAATTAAAATTCTTTATTGTCTCACAAGCGGAAATTAGTTTAGCAGCAAGGCAATAATAGTAAGAGAAAGCAAAACAATAGTATCAATAATAATAATAACAATAATAAAAAGGCACAAAACAGTTATTTGCCATTAAGAAGATGGTTTGCAGTAAGGATAAAAGAAACCTGGATTCTTTTGTCTTCCTCACAGGTACTCAAAAAGATGGCTCGAGGGCAACAAGTCAAACTGACTGTGAAGAGGATGGTCCAAACAATTAACAATAGAATGACCCTTCCTAAGCACATTTTTGTTATAAATGGCCGAAAGTCCATCTTGCCAGTGCCCTGAAATCTTGCTAGCAGTTTTTAAGAGAAGTCCCAACTGATTCTTATTCTTCACAGTCAAGTTACCGTACCAGGCAGCAATACAAAAAGACATAACAGATTCAATAAAACTTCTATACAACAAAAACAACATCTGAGATGTTTTATTTCCTTAAAAAGAACAGGCTTTGCTGAACTTTTTTAGTAGTGGCATCAGCATGAGGTTCAAAACACAGTTTATGGTCAATCACCACATCTAAATACTTATAACTCTCCACATTCCCAATATCAGCAGTTTTAATAATAGTAGATGATGAGCTATAAGAGGTCTTCCTAAAATCAAGAATCATGTCTTTAGTTTTTGACACATTCAGTGAAAGGAAAGACTCATCACACCAAGCCACAAAATCTACAACCTGCCCATGGCCTGACTCATCCCCCACAAGAAGACTAACGATCCAACTTCAGGATGTGTCCGTTTGTGAAATTACTGTGACATTCATTCGTGTACAGAATGAACAGAAGAAGTGAGAAGCAGCAACCCTGGGGAGATCCAGTGGAAGAGGAGAGCACATCAGAAAATACCTGATTCACCCTCACACATTGTGACCTATTAGTCAAAAAGTCTGTCATCCAGCCGATCAGACTAGTATCATGCTTAAAATGATTGTAAAGCCTGTCAGCAAGTAAGAAGGGTTGAATTGTATTGAAAGCCGACAAAAACTCATACAATAATCTTGTTCGGGCCCTCGAGATGCTTATGCAGGAGTGTGACGACAGCATCCTCCACACTTCTTCCTGCTCTATAAGCAAACTGGAACAAACACGGTTTGTTATGGGGTTAAATTCTCTCAATGGAATCACACAGTCTTTACAAAAAGAGATGTAACTACACACCACATCAGTAAGTTCATCCAAATCAGAAGAGCTCTTTTTAAACAAGGACCAGTCAGTGCAATCAAAACACCCGGAGCATTCGGCGAGGGAGACTGCAGATTGTGTACCACTTCAAAAGTGCCCAATCACAGCTCTTTTGTTTATCAGCTCGACCTGTGAACACAGTCAGTGTTGGTCAAACAGCTAACCGCACCCAGGAAAAAGAAAACAAAGAGAAAAGATTGCATCTGCAAGACAGTTTTAATCATTAAATTGCACTTGTATCAAAACAATTTCCCTGGAAATGAATAATTTAAAACCGGAAGAATGATCAACAATGTGACGTTTATCTTCTTTTGTTTCGTGTTTATTCCACCCTGGTTACCAAATCATGGTACACATCACGACAATTAATGTAATTACAGACAAAACAGAAATTAGGTTTTAGTTATTTTGGGAAATTCTGATTAGTCTTCTTCATCCCTCTTACCTACTACAGTACCATACAGCTGTAATGTTGTATTTTCCCCTGCAGATGGTAGTATAATACTGCTATCTTAGAGGTTTTTGCTTCTTACTGCCTGCTGCTAGAAACCCAATAACCCTGCTCATTCCATTTCAGTCTCTGTTTTGGTGATTTGCTTACACTGTAAAGTCCACGTCATCTATACCACAACAAATTTATGATCCGCATACTTGTTCATCTTCATAATGAAGAGCTACTTTTCCTGTCTCAGACTCACTGGAGTTGTTCTTAAATTGTTGTGGGTGAACCTGAGGTCTTCTTTTTATCTGCAAACAGCTGAAAAGGGGAACTTCTTATGCTGTGAATGCAGCATTTGCAATTCAGTTAATTTCATGCTTATTTGTATTTTATAATTACTAAACTCGAAGTACATTTCTTCTAAAAGGATTTTCACTGTTATTGCCAGTTTGCCATTATGGACAAATATTCACAAATGAACAGAGTAAACACTCACAGGCTCTTAAAGTCTAATATAACTTCAAATACAGTTATATTATATTAATGCAATTCATTAAAAAAAATGAGTCATATTAAGTGTAGTGGCATTTTTTCATCATAGTGAAAAAGCCAAACAGATCATTTGAACATGCTTTTTTAAAAAACAATCCCCATGAGATTATTAACACCAGTCTCATATGTATTGTGGATACCCATTAGGCTCTGTAAGGCTAATGGTGCAACTTTAGGAGGAAATTACATAAATTCTTGCTTTAGCACTAAATGTTAATATTCCTCCAGCCAAATGGTCAGAAACAGTCAATTCTGAGCCCACAAAAATATTACTAATTTGTGTGGGCTCACATTTTTTAAGTGCCACATACTAATGTACTAACCTGCAGTCTAGGCTGACTGTGGAAAAGGAAAATGTAGTATTCTGCCCACTAGGAGAGTGTCATGAAGGGTCCTGCATGAGTGGAGCCAAACAGAAACCACTCTGGTTTAGTGTAAGCCTGCTCATGCCCATATCACTTCACCATAAAGCCATAGTCGTCCCAGTGGGTAGAACACTTGCTTAATGTATTGTATTTAAGATAAAATATAAATTCTTGTCCAAATTTTTTATTATTATAATATTCTGGCAGCTGTGGTGCCAGAAAAATATTGCGAATAATAGAAATTTACCACATTATAAAATGCAGAAATTTGTATTTAAATATAGTTTTATAGCTTAAATTTATATGAGATCCTTGTTTATTTGTATGTTAAATAAAAAGGTATTTACATGTGTAAACACTTAAAGTATTGTTATTACTTACAACATTACGCATTTTTATGTAAATCATTTTGTAAATGTAATTCATATGTAATAAAATGATATATCACCCATAAGAAAAATCTAAATACTACTGCAAAACTAGTAACTGGGTTTATAAATTACTTATTGTTTTAGGATAATAAGCAATTTACCTTTTTCATTTTTAGGTGTAACTTTACATAAAGATTTCTGATATCTTTACTATTATCTTTACCTTAATAGAATCACTCATTTAAATGTAATGGATTTACCTTTTAAAAGTTTACTGCAATTACAGTGTCCTGTTACAGATCCTATCAAATGCAATTTGATTGTCGGGATATGATTTCACATAAAATCGTAGATTTAATGGATATGAGCCTTTGAAGAATTAGGTTTTTTTTTATAATCTTAGAATATTTCTCTAATACAGCATTAATACACTGATACAGTACTTCAATTTGCAACATATCAGTTAATGAACAAACAAATCTATGTAAAATTACAGACCCTAAAATTGTAATTGTCTTATCTATTAAATAAGTGCTGCATGGTTATATTTATGTGAAATTATGTTAAATTTTTAACCACAGTGATTTTGTGTGAAAAAAGGACGTTTTTCATGTTATTTTACTGGAGATGTGTTAATTCAGTCAGTGTATGTAATTTTATTGACATTTCATTGATTTAATGAACAGGAAAACTGAATAAGTGATCAGAAAATTCTGGTATGTTTAAATTGGTAGGTTTATTGATTGATTGACTTTGAACTACACCTTGTTCTCCCGCAATTATATGTAATTGCCAAGAGAGACGTGTCATTATCAGTTTATCTTGTGTGTCCCATTTATATGACCCAGTCCAGGATGTACACGCATGCATTGTTATGGAGTCCTTGTGTTGCTGTGAACGGGGGTCTCCACAGGACCCTGAAACCTCAACCATCATTAACTTTCAGTGCTTATGAAGGTTGACGCAACACATGGTTAAACTCAAGTTACTGTGAGAAATATCTGAAGGAAAGAAAAAAAAAAGTCCATCCACTCATCCTCACATTTCCCAGCTGGGCTAGTGTGTGCGTGATTTAAAATCACAACATCGAGAAATGACTGTAAACAGTGTAGCCTTTACTGTGGAGCATCCTACACCGAAGCTGCACCGTTATGTAACCTCACTGTGAACAAGGTACGATCGTTTTAGGTGATTTGTAACGGGAGAAGCCGCAAAACAGCCTTTTTCCTCGAGCTTTTCGCTGCAGAAGTGGAGTCGTGTGGGGAAGTGGAGACAGATAACGATGCTTCCTTTGATCCCGAGTCCATTCGGACCCGCACAGACGCCGGGATCCGTCTTGTGGAGATGCGGAGAATAATTTGCCACAGATTCCTCTGCATAGTGGAGGCACTATCACAGACCACGTGAGAGGAATATTCAATGACGGTCCCCGACAGACCGGCTCATCTCTGCTGGCACTCCTCTGCTGGCTGACATGGACTCCTGGACGCTGTACACTCTTAGCTTTTCAGAAACGGGCGAAGAGGAAGGGCAACACTCCGTCTGAATGTAACCTTTGGTCGCTTTTCTCTTCTTTTTCAGTTCTTTTTGTTTCTTTTTCTCCCCCTCCTTCTTCTTCTTGTCTCCTCTCCGACAGTTAGAGGGAGTATGGCTTGGCCGTGCATCAGCAGAGTCTGCTGCCTGGCGCGTTTCTGGAATCAGTTCGATAAATCGGACCTCTCCGTCCCGCTCACCATCCAGAACTACTCGGACATCGCCGAGCATGAGGTGCGGTCCGTCACCAAGCAGGTCTCTGCTTCGGAGCGCGCACCCTGCAATAACTACACACCAACTCCGGACCCGCGTGCCAAAGGCTCCCCTCGTGCGCCCGCGGATGGCACGGGGACCCGAGGATCTTTCAGGTCACGGAAGGAGCCCAGCTACAAGCCCCGAGAAGACTACCACCCGCCGGGTGTACCTTTCCCCAGCGTCACCCAATACAAGCAGGATTTCAAACCCTGGCCCATCCCCAGGAAGGAGAATTTCCCGTGGATTAGTAACGAGGGGAGCAGGGCGGACTGTGTGTCGGACAGCCCGGTGAATACTTACCACGTTCAGGGTCAGCCTGGGGAGAGCCGGGGGGAGAGAGAGGAGAGGGGCAAGGGGATGGAGGAGAGCAAAACCAGCTCCTACAGGTCTGAGATCCTCTCTCACCTTGTTTCAGCACCGAGCGCTCTTCACAGCGTGTGTTCATGCCCGCTTTGATGCTTAATTAGACTCGATTTAGTACTAGTTCAGCGACTTCCAAGGTCGAGCCAGCACGTCTGCTTAGAGAGAGGGCTCATTAAATAATTCTCTCACACCTTTCATACTCAAATATGGGACAGCGCAAGTATGGTGTAGGATTTGTGGTGGCACTGTATCCCATTTATGTTGAGGTCTGTGTTTTTCAACCTTTTCTAGCTTTTAACCCTTTAAAATGTGATTTTTTTAAAAGGTTGATTCATTTTAATACATTTCAAAGATGAAAAAACAAAAAATAAACATAATCTAACTCACGTTGCCCCCCCTCAGATAACCTCTGGTTCATCTAGACCCCCAGGCAGAGTTAGTATTTACTCATTACAGCTAAGATACCGATAAACGCCCACATTTAATCAGGACTCTTATTCTGCATTTTGCTGCATCAGCTGTTCACCCAATCAAAGATAACTAGAATATTATTTTCTCTCATTTCTCCATTAATTCGGTCTTTGGTGTTATTTCTTGCTCCAGATAAAAGTCCCCCTCCAGCTCTGTCACTCTACTCATACACTTCTCTACCACTAGGCAAGAGTACAGGCCTTGGACGGGGGTGCGACCGGCCAAAAGTGCGAGGAAACCCCCCCCAGCTCAGTACTCCAGCCCTGGGACAGAAGCCACTCACGTCCTACGTGAAACCAGCTACCAGGCTGCCTACAGGGGGGAGGTCAGCAGGTCCATGGGTCTCCATCAAGGAGAGCACGTAATCCCATTAGCTACCTCCAACATCCAACCTGCCCCCGTCGCCCACCCTGCTCCCACTGCCCTGCAAGCCTACAGATCGCAGAGTCCATCCAGCCTCCAGCAGCGCATCCTGCCTGAGAGGACCGAACTCAGTGGAACAATCAAAGGAGAGGTAAGCGCATAATTATTCAGTTCAAGCAACCATGCGTTGTGTCTAAAGTTTAAAGAAAACCACACACAGTTCATTGTTAGAGCTGCATGTTTAAATCCCAGCTCACTCATCCTGAAAGTCATCTTCACTCATCTCCTCGGGGGCCTGTTGCTGTTGGGGCATCACAGAAATGTAAAGTGATACAGCATTCTGTCCCTGAGAGGCTCAAAGTGACCCAGCTGTTTAAAACAGGCCATGTACCATGTTAGGTAACAGTGCTGGTGCTACACTCTCTACTGTGGCCTGAATAAAACTGGGTTGATGAGAACAACAAATTACATGTGTAATTCTCTGAACTGCAGTCCATTTCAGTCAGCTAAACACACAGCCGACTGGCATCTGTCTAGAAATCACTTCTGATCATAGCAGCAATAAAATGCGTGATCCTTTAGTCTTTGCGGTTATTAAAAGACGTAATTTCTCTTTAGATATCCAGTGAAACACTATATGAAAAAAGTACTGGGGTTCCTACACATTACACATACAGGAGCTGCTTATCCTTGGAAACCAATGCCATGAAGCTCCCAGCGTGCAGTTTTTTGTGCTGATGTTAACAAGTCAGAGAAGGTTTGAAGCTGTGCAGCTGATGAGTCAGCATCATTGAAGACCTATATGCACTTTACATGGTCTGAAACTTTGTCTCTGGGTTGCTGTGGATGCTAAACTCTTCCACCTTGCAAAGATATCGCTCACAACTGATGATGGAATATCTAGTAGGGAAGTACTGACTTGTTGCAGCAGTGGTGTCCTATTACACCACCACGCTCAAATTCAGTGTGCTCTTTAGAACGACCCATTCGTTCACAAATGTCTGTGAAACCCGACTGCATGGCGAGGTGCACAGGTGTGGAGGGCTCAAGACTTAGTCTGTGATGCTACTCTACTGCATGTGTTACAGACAGGACTATGCTTCAAAGATATAACTTCTAAAGTATCATACTCTTCTTCTGCATTATTTCCTTTAAAATAATAATAACTACAATAAAACTGGTGCGTATCTGATAAATCCAATTTTTAAAAAGTACTTTGAGAATGCTGCATGGCTGCTGTCTCAGGTCAGCTGATACTTAGGGAGACAGTTTTTGGGGAATCTCCAGAAGTTTAGTGCCATCCTTCTCCTCCGCCCTCACCACTCAGTGCCATCTGCCACTGGAGAGCTGGGCAGCTGTGGGCTGGACCCGGCCAGGGCAACTCATCTGTGTTACAACAGCTGCCTCAGTAACATCTTAAGCCGACTGGTTTTCAGGGAGATCTGGCACACGTGTTCTGGTGAATCAAACACATGGCTCTCACTTTGGCAACTGTTTGAGAGATTCAGTGAAAACACAAAACAAAAACGATTCATGCACGAGAGCTGAACGATACAACTTTGTAGTTATTTGCATCACTTTCTGAACAACGTCTGGTCCGTTATGCTGCAGCGTACCTCGGTTTTGCTGTGTGATGTTAACAGAGGTTGAAGGGATAGGATGTCAATGGCAGGACACAGACTCTAATAATAACACTGGCCCAGTTGGAGTGAGAGTTCAGGGCACATTATGAAGAGATGTGCTGCTGCCAGTGGGCCAAGCTTCACAAAGAGTGCAGTTGATATTTCCTGTACATTCCCATTGTGCAGTCTTTCAGTGTTGCTTGCATTTTGTCTGGCACACCACAATCTGTCAGTGTGACACAAGCCCAGCCTGGCGGCATTAGATAATCCACCCCGGTAACCGATGGCCCACTCATTGCCGACTCATTTATTGACTCACCAACCCCCTGCAGAGGTGTCTGACCAAGCATTACACATCCCACTCCACTACACATTATACTGAGCCCATAGTATTCAGCTGGTATTCGTCCATATCTGCATCCTTATCATCAGCATCAACCATCTTCATTCAGCGGGGAACAGATCAGGTGATTCAAAGAGATGACAGCTCATTAAAAGATGTAACGGTTAACTTAATGGTAATCTGCTCCTGATGAAAAAGGAGGTGGGCAGCCATAAAACTCTCATTACTGTTTAAATCAATTTGTGCCCCCTCCCTTCACCTATAAGAGATCAAATCCATCTCAACAGTCAAAAGCTGGCTCTGAATTGATATTTAAAAAAAAAAAGAAAAAGCAATGCTTTTTTTAAAAAGGGGAGAGCGCTGTGTTCGTCTTGAACTCACTGAACTTGCAAACCCAATTTAACGTATCCCAGGGAGAGAACGTATCGAGGTGAGAGAATGAGCCTCAGTTAAAGCTGACACTCAGTTAGTTTGCAGCAGTGTGTGTGTGTGTGTGTGTGTGTGTAATCATTCCTGGCAACTGCATCGCAAGGCAAACAGATTTGTGAGGATGGCTTGTATAATCGGCAGTGTGTGTCAGGGATAAGCAAGACAAAACCACCAGCACACAGAGTGAAAACCACGGCAGGAGCACTTGTGACAAATCCTCTGTTACTTCACATTTAGCTCACAGACAGCGAACGGCCTCCTGAGATTTCTCTCCCTTGCAGCTCATTGGCAACCCTTCATAACTTGCAACTACAGTGTATTAAGAGCGCTGCATTCTTCTTTGGCAGGAAGACAGAAGCACAGTTGAGTCAATGGCTTTAAAATGCATGAAGCGGATTAAATGGCCTGCTGAGAAAATCTAACCTAAAATTTCCGGTTACCTCCATTTACTCATTTGGCAGGGAAGGGGGAGGCAAATCCCTGCATTGGAATCAGATTTTTCCACCTCCCCCTCTAACAGGCTCAGAGAGCGATCGGAAGTGTTGTGGGTAAGAGACGTAGATGGTTTTCTGATCAGTCAGTGTTACCCCCTTTATTTCTTAAGTCAGCCCTAAGTTTCTACAGTTCTACATGTGTTATTTTTCTCTTCCCTCCCCTCAAGCTGTCTCCCCCTATTTTTTCACTTGGATGTCATCCTCGTTCCCACACTGCCCAGGACTACAGAGGCAGTGTCCGGTGCCAACTTGGCACGGCTTACATAGAGAAGTGAGGATTGTACTAAAATCAGGGGAAAGGCAAAAGAAGAGCAAGGGGAAAGAGACTGAGACAGGGTGGGGGGGAATGAGAGGCACTGTGTGATAGATAGGTGATGGAGATGTGTGTGTGTGTGTGGGGGGGGGGGGGGGGGGCAGCAGTGTGCACCATTTGATGGATCATCTGTTAAAGTGCAATGTTGCATTGGGTTGCAGTCTCATTTGGCACCAATCTAATTTAGGAGAGAGGCAGACCTGGCTGCTGCACAGAGCAGAAAAGACAATGTATGTGTGTTTGTGTTGGGGGCTTGCTAAATAAAAAGTTTTGCCTTCCCTGCCACCCACAAGGCTTTGTAATCAGACTCAAAGCGGAGCTGGGAGCACAGTCTGAAGCGCCGTCCAAAGATTATGTGCTCTGATTGGCCAACAAAAAGCTGCCACACTTCAGCTCAATATGCAAGTAGAAACTGAAGAAGTCTGGGCCCGTTACCACAGGAAGATCTATTAATTGCTAGAGAGAACAGAGTGTGGTCAACGTCTCTATATTTTATTCACCAAAGCGTCTGGCCAGATTTTCTTTCTTTTTTTTTTTTTTTTGGGGGGGGGGGGGGGGGGGGGGGGGGCGTCAATATAGACACAA
>VURO01035823.1:0-10282 GCA_015108175.1 Pelvicachromis taeniatus
CCCATCCCCTTCCCCCCCCCCCCCCCCCCCCCCCCCATGAGCTAAGGTGACCTTTTACCCACTCTTTCTACTTCCTGTGCTGGGTTGCACACCAAGAGCCTCACTTCCTGTGAGAGACCAACTTTCCCTCACAACTGTTTGCGCATTCATCTTTCTCATGTTAATTAATCTTCATTCTTTTGCCTCTTTTAGAGCTACTGTAACTGTTATGCAACTGTCAAACGAAGTGTTCACACTCAATGTGCTCTTTGAACTATTATATCATATAACACTGGAAAAAAAGACAAAAACAAAAAACTCTGGGCACTAAACTGGTTTGTAGAAGTCCAAACCCAGCACCTCACAACATCCACCAGCATCTTTCATGCACGGCAAACCCCTCTCTGTTTTTACAAGTGGCATTGCCACAACCACATACCCCACAATGACAAATAAAATGGTTTAAACCAGTGAGCACTGTGGGAGCAAGCCAGTACAAAGACCACAGGCCTCATACAAAACACACAAATCTCATGAAACACACCAATGCACAAATATATTAGTTGTTATGGACCCCATATCGCAGCTACACCACTGTCACTATTGCTTCTGCAGTGATTTAAACTGTTTTTTCCCCTGCAGTCAGCTGCACACACACACACACACATATGGGAAGAGTATGACCAAAAGAACTGCACATTTCACACAATTTCGCTGCAATAGCTAATACATCACAAGAGTACAGCTCCATGCTTGTCTATACAAACACTTGTGATGTATATAAAACTGTGCACCCGTCAACTCTGAGTGAACTGGCACACAGGAAGGAAGAAAATCCGGTGCACAGAGCAGGTATGTTTACACACTTGTAACATAAAACTCAAGACGTGCACATTTAATGTGGAAAAACACAAAGTGGCAAATTTACAGTGGATGATTTACATAGACACATCTGGTGGCTTCATAACCGGCACACACACATGCACACACACAGAAACAAAAGATCTATAGAAAGGAGACACACACCGAGCTGCACAACATCGTGTCTCAACATGCTTGAACATGTTATTCTCACTCCTCAGCAGCCTCCTGCAGGGGGTGACAGGCAGTTGAATATTCAAACACCAGCACCGCCATATCACTTGTTTACTCCTTTAAGTGTTATCTCATATCCAATATATCAGGTCTGGTGACAAGGTGACATATTATTAGAGCTTACTAAATCCCTTAAATCCCTTAGAGTGCAACAGTAGTGTCCTAAAGTTGCTTTCAAAGCTAAGCAAGTTTTATGTTGCGAGCACATAAACACACTTAGTCATCAAGCAGCTTCTACTACCCAAAAATGTAGCATTGTGCACTGCCAAAACTTAACCCTAACATAGCCACTTTTTGGTTTTGTTCCTTACTTTTAGGTCACCAGTTTAAAAACATCACATGACCAGAAGAAGGTCTGTTCAAGCTGCTTGAACATCAACAAGTAGGTGACAGAAATACATCAGCCTAAAAAGCGAAAACACACAGAGGTGATGTAAGGATTGGGGTGTGGTAGGACGTCACACCATAACATGAGCCATATCTGCTAGTTTGTCACATGACACTCAGGAGTGCTGGGACAGAAGCAGCCCACGCATTAATAACCCTAACTTTTTCCAGAGGCTAGCCCGGGCATTCTTAACACGTCACAGCACACCCAGATACTCTTCCTTATACATACACGGAAACAGGGAGATGGTAAACAAGTAGTGGATGTCACTGCAGTGCAGTCTGAGCTTTCATACTGGCACAAGTCGCTGGCTCTGTTAATAAACACACTCTCAAACTGTGCACACACACACACAAACGCGCACGCACGCACACACACACACCAGACTGAAGGGAGCGATCAAGATATATCAATTTATCAGATAGTAATCAATACAGACAATCCACTGAATAAATCAGTGGAAAAGAGAAAATAGTAAGCAGTCTATCAAATACAAATGCATGCAAAGCATGGTGTGTGCTTAAAAAGTGCCAAGATTTACCATATTTTTATTGCTTGGCATAACAGTAATTTGAAGACTTTAGCCTTTTTAAAATTCCCTAGATATTAATTAACTGCAACAAGAGAGAAAGAGTAATTTATGACAGGCCAAAGACATCAGAGGTCTTTCTCTACCAAATATCCACGACTATTTCAGCGCAACAAAAAGTAAAACTTTAGTTCATATATGTAACCCATCCTACACTGCACAGTCAAAAGAGACACAATGCCAGATATCAAGTGATATTCCATGACAACTCATGGGTTTAGACCCCACTTACCCCTCTAAGGTCCAAGTGATGCAAATGATGCTTTGCAATATCAAACTAATATATGTATTATTTTACATAATTAACAATATAATCATCTCATCATAAAACAGCTAAAGAGCTTCTATGTTATTTACAGTAAGACATCTTCCCAATGTAAGCATGGTTATTATGTAGGCATTTTTGTGTTGTAAGACTCCTAAAAATCAAATTGTCCAAAAAATAAAAAAAATACAATAAAATAAAAAATCTGCATAACTGCACTGTTAGGAATAAAAAGTGGTTCATAGTTTGAAGTTCGACTTTTTGGACACAAGTTGAAACAGAGACTTAGGAAGGCTCTTAAATCTGTCGTGTGATTTGGACGCATTGGGGTATCCGTTGACTCCAGAGGGACAAAATGTGGTTTAATGTGGCCAGCAACAACCAAAACAAAGAAACCCATAAAAAAAAATAAAAAAAAACATAAAACAAAAACAATAAAACATGGAAAGACTTTTGTTGGGGAGGGGATTAAAAGCTTTGGGAGGCAAATGAAGACTTATATAGATTTTTATAAATTACATATCACATAGAGAAGGTAATTTAAAAAGGAAGATTTTTGTATGGCTGACTGTCTTTCATAAATCAGTTATAGGGATTAGATATTAAAAGGTGAAAATGCAAACACTATACATAAAGAAAAACATCTGAAAAGGAGGAAAATTTCACATTATATTTGGAAACAAGTACATACATGACGAGAGTCAGAAAACCTGAACAAAGCAGCTTTCTCAAAAGAAAATTGTGGTTTAAAAAGGAAAAAAAAAAGAAAAAGTAAGTCATCTTCATGTTTTTTGGTCTTGCCCACTATTCTAATCCCCATCTCTTTTAAGATTAAATATTTAGGTTTGAAACCAGGCTCCTCAATTATTGGTTTGTGATATATCCTGTAAATTTCTGTTTAGAAATAAAAATGTAAATAACAAAAACATAATAATAGTAAATATTCTAATAACAAAGAGTTAATTAGAGCAAAAAAACAGAAACAGTGATATAAAAAATAACCCTAAAAAAGAGATTAATCACAACACGATAAAATTAGACCTTGAACCAGTTTAGCTTGTTCCTGTAGTGGATTTTTAAGACTTTTATTTTAAATGATTATATGATGATTTCTACCTCAATGCTCTTATTCTTATAGCTCTCATTTATCTCATGCTGTGTGCAGCACCTCAGCTCAACTCCCTTTAAGCCAACCTTTAACTGATTGGCTACCCATCTCAATCAGAAGGTCTCAACGGGAAGTGAGCAAGCTGCTACATACATCCAGAGATATATGACTGAAATTACTGTTTTAAGGACATCCAAATTCAGTGGCATCGTTAAAATCCAAGAGTGGATCATTTGTACATCAAAGCTTGAAAAGAATATAGGACCTTCTTACTGTGAAGGTGGCAGTGCTAAACGCCATGCCACTGTGCTGCCGATTAGCATATATAAAACAGAAAATAAGGAAATGCTCAGTATATCCGCTATAAATGACTTATATGTAACACATTATATCCAAGTTGTTCAGTAACTGCCTTACAAGAGTATCTACTTCTTTTAAACTCTTCTCTTGGCAGCTATTAATAATTGTTGGCTCAATGACTGACCTTTCACCTCCTGAAAGGATCTGTACACCTGGACTGCTACACAAACACTGTGAGCTCCTCCTACCGCTTTGCTGTCTGCAACTGGAAAACAAAGGCTCTAACTGGTTTGCTTCAACCATGAAGCAAGATCCTCCGTGCCTCCCCTCCAACACCGTATATAACACGTGATAATTACTGACATGTATTTCCACCCTTAGGGCAACTGTGAAAAACACGAGTGACTAAGCTGGTGTTGACGATGAACTGGTACCTTTGTTGCAAGTGAGTGCAGGCTTGACCACAGAAACGCACTGATATAATTACAAGAGATAAAGATTTTGACTTTCCTCCATCTCAACAACGCTCACAAGTAGTTCTTGGTAAACTTTCTGGGAAGAGATGCTGACTAAATTAGGCTAGCCTGGTTGTGATTTTAATGGGGCCCAGCACAAACCCACAACCACACACACAAAACACAGAACACAAACATCCATCCCAGTTTCCTAGAAGTTTTTGAACAAGCTCCAGCTGAAGTCGTCCAGAGTGTACATGCAGTTCCCCTCCTCCCAAATGTCTTCTGTTTCTGCACAAACTGTAACCCACCCGCCAACCCCTTCACAATCGCACCCCTCCCTGACATCCCGTTCTTCCAACTACCCCCCCCTCCTCTTTACTTTCTGGCTGCACATAAACAGAATCTAGAGGTGTGTCTCCTCTCAACCAATAGGCAGCCTCTCAAGCCTCTGCCACTGAACCAATCAGGGCAGCCGGCAGCAGCAGCCGTCTCGCCTTCTGTTAACGGCAGTTGTTGTTTTCCTCCTCTCTGTGTTTTCCTCAAGTCGATGGATGGAGTGAATAAAGAGGAGGTCAGGTCAAGCATTAATAGGCTCTGAGTGCTTCCCCACAATTAGGGGGAGCTAATCTCAAATTCATGCTTGTGTGCGTAAAGTGGGCACACACACACACACACACACACACACACACACACACTTATCTTTGACTATCACACTCCCTCCCTCTCCTTCCCTCAAACCTATACAGTCCACACTTTGTTTCTTGCACATAAACATCCCCACTCCCTTTCTTGCTACCCCCACACACACCTCACAGTTGTTGGTTGTATCTGGTCAGGAGGGTGTGGAAAGCTGGCAATGGGGGAAAGACAGTCAAGAAGAACACTTGTCAAACCAGTCAACAACAGCTCCATATATAAGTGACAAGCACCTCTCCAGTTCTTGTCTCTTTATGGGAATATTTGCAAACATTCACATAGTTTAAACCTAGGATGTTGTTGCACTTTCAAACACCACTAGAGGTTTAAAAACACACACATGCGCACACACACACACACACACACACACAAAGTGCTTACCGGCTTAGCACATAAATTCTATAACGTCTTGTACAAGGGGAACATTCATGACTTGTTTTTCTCACTCTTCCCCCTTCCTTCTTATAGCCACATTGATGCAACAAGCCTGTATTGCACAATACAGAGTGTTGTTTGTAACTGCTAACCTGTAACGTCTCCAAAGAAAACTGCAGTGAGAACGCAGCCCTGTTAAGAGGAGTGTAACCTCTGAGACCTTTTATGATCTGCTGGCAATAAAATGTGTGTCTGGTTAACAACAAAAAAAAAAGTGTTTTTTTTTTTTTTAAATCATCATTTTCATATGTGAAAACAAGCTTGCAGGGTTTTAAAATCTGGCACACACGCTTTATTATCGTCCTTTACTCTCATGTATGATGATGATGATGGAAATCTACTGAGGCAAAGGAGGAATGATGTCATGTTTGGACGAGCCTCTTGGTTACATGGTCATCTTTGCACACCCACATTCAGAAATGAATTAACACGTGTGGAATTTCACAGATACATTTCCTGGTTCAACAACATCTGATCTTTTTTTTTTTTTCCCCCTTTCTTCAACCACGTAAATAACCGATGTTGATCTATATCTTCTTGATTTATAATTTATAAAAATAGTTTTCCACCTTCAAAAGCCCCCATTTTAGCTCCATCCCCAATTAATCATTATACTGATTATTTTCTCAGAATTTTGACTAAAACTCCACTGATGCTGTATTTTTGAGGCTTATATAACTACACTGATATGTGACAGGTAAGTCGGGCATGTGTCTCTGCATGCTCTTGCAGCTTCTACAAAAAGCAAAGCTTTAGGATTAGTTATAGAAAAAAAGTCACCAAAACTTCAGATGACTGTGCAGCCTTGTATTTTATTAATATATTATTGCTCGTACCTTTGCAGCATTTCTTACTACATGAGTTTACGGGCAGACAAAGTTTAAGAAGGTACTCTCAAATTATCAATGTGCTATCATTATGTTATTATAATTTTTTAGGACATCTGTAACTTGTACCGTTCTTTTTTTTTTTTTATCTTCTGCTTGTATTTGTGTTCTTCTTGTGTACATATGCCTTTACTATTTATATAGTCCATATTTTTAAACTTTTTTGTATGCAGAGAGCAAAGTGTGTCAAATTCCTTGTTTTTGGACACAAACCTGCACAAAATTAAAGCTGATTCCGACATCTATGCTGGTTTTTGCCATCTTTCATCTAAATGGCTGTACATAATTATCGATGTCTGACTCAAAGTCTTTTTTCCCCATCAACATTTCTTTGTCTTTGAGCTGTGAGCAGTTAATTTGAAACACTGCCTGTTAAAACGTTACTGTTACATAACATGGGTAAAGACCACTTGTTTGCATCACAGCCTGCTCCGTCAAATTAAAAGCAAACATTAAAAATACAGGAGCATGTGACAAATCAACTGACCAGCCAGCCAAAATTGGCTTAGTATATCTAGTTAAGCACACAAGATATAATGGGCAAACAAACAGAGCTGCGTTGGATATCGCTGCAAGGCAACGCTGCAAAAGAAAAACAAGCAAAGCGTCCAGACGAAGATAAGCAAACACACAGAACTGGCAACGAAAATGACAGATGGGCAATACAGCCACTGAGAGGGGAACACTGTTTTCTATGTTGACACGACTGATGTCTAAAGTACACCGAATGATATGTGAAGAATGTGGAAAATCTATACACCAACCAATCTGACTCCTCAGTATAATCAATCTTTAAAGGCCAATTTATGTAAACTACAGGTTTAACTCACAGCCGATTTTAAGATAAAAACCTGCTGTTTCAGACTAATAAAACAATGTACACACTTGTGAACTGATTGCTTGCCGGATGGACATCGGCACTGTAAAACCACGTTGTATAAGTTGTATAAGTTACCAAACGTCACTTGTTTGCATTATATCTTCACAACACATCACGATAAAGGGTTCTTATAGAGTTCCTTCCTTTCCTTCCTTCTTTCTTGACGTCAAGTGAAGAGAAGCAAGTCAGTTGCCCGCTGATACTCCCTTAAAAACAAGCCAATGAATGACTGTGACTGATTGATTTCCCGAGGGGAGCTCTTATACAAACAGGCTCATGCAGATCATGAGGGGCTCTATTCTTACTCCAGATATTAACTCTTCTAACATGTTTAGAAAATGTTCAGTGTTGAAAAGAGTTTCTCATATTTAGATGTTTACAGATTCTTCAGATCATACTGTAAAAAGTCATGGGCAAATATCTAAATTCACTAACCAGCAGTGAATAACAAGAAAAGAGAAGAAAAAGAAATCGCTGACTGAGTAACCCAAGCATTTCTGAATATTTTGAATTGGATGGCTGCCATCCACGGCATGTCTGGTTTCAGGTTCTTCAGGGTGTGCCTTGCAGCATGTTTGGATGCTTAGAAACCTACAGAGGACCAGACAAGATGTGGCAACCTGCCAGGATAAGACTACTGGGGAACCAGATGGAAAAGTTGTTGTTGTCATTTCTCCAACCATCGATTTCCCTCTGGCCTAGATACTTCTGATCTCTCACGAGTTTAGCCAAGCTTGGCCCCTACTATTCTCGTACTACTAGGATCAATAAAAGTCAGACAAAATCATTTAAAAAATAAAATCCAATGCTGGGTTTTCTCTCTCTTCTACACCGTTGGTTTTTTAAAGTGTAGCAGTGCCAATGTTACAGCTGGGAACATCTGACTTTTATATTCGTTTCTGTGTTCTCCCAGTGAGACCTTTCATCCATGTGAAGTAGAAAATTTTATTTTAAAAAAGCATTAGAAATTTGTGAAAATTCAGTTAACTGGGCAACCAACTCCAAGCAGCTTTCGGGGAAAATCTAAGAATGGTTCAATAGATTACACATAAAAGATGGAAACAGGCTTCTGCTTCAATACGAAATGCTTTTTTTCCCCTAATGGCCACCAGGGGGCAGCTCCTCTGGTTGCTTAAATTATTCGGATTGCATATTTATGCGACCAGAATAATCAGTGAACATCCATCCATCCATCCATCCATTCGCAGCCGCTTATCCTTTTCATTTTCCTATATATGTATTTAGGCATGTAGACATGCTTAAGTTCAAACGGAGCATCAGAATAAGGTAAGAAAGATGATTTAAATTACTTTGAATGTGGTATCGTTGTTGGTGTGAGTTGGTCTAAGTGTTCAGAAAATGCTAATATTTCAAACAAGAATCCTTGGATACCCCTCCCTGAGCCTCGTTCTGCCA
The DNA here is from genome assembly GCA_015108175.1 of Pelvicachromis taeniatus. Taxonomy (NCBI): domain Eukaryota; kingdom Metazoa; phylum Chordata; class Actinopteri; order Cichliformes; family Cichlidae; genus Pelvicachromis; species Pelvicachromis taeniatus. The sequence goes on from VURO01035823.1 coordinate 8,497, forward strand.
GAGGACTCTTCCTGTTAAAAAGGAGTTTTTCCTTCCCACTGTCACCAAGTGCTTCCACAGAATGGGTCATATTATTGTTGGCAGTCTCTCTATTAGTGTACAGTCTTTAGCTTACAATATAAAGTGTCTTGAGGTGACTGTTGTTGGGATTGAGCGATATATAAAAGAAACTGAATTGAAAATTGTTGATGTCAGAGGTCAGTGGAGAATACTCGCTACAAACAAATTTTGCAGGAGTGCATCTCTGACTGCCCAACACATTGAACCTTGAACCAGATGGGCTGCAGCAGCAGAAGACCACACCGGGTGCTACAGAATTTACCAAAATTAAACCTTATAAGAAAAACATTCTCTGGTATGATCCGTCTCGTTTTCTGCCGCAACATTCAGATGGTAGGATCAGAATTTGGTGTAAAAAAACATCCACAACATCCATACTGCTTCACTTACCATTAACAATTACTCTAAATGCATTTGAACCTTCTTTTACTACCTTTTTTTTTTTTTTTTTGGCCCCTTACATGAAAAAGTTCTTTCTCATCTTGGTTTACCTGGTAGAAACTCTGTGTTATCCACACACTGATGACTGGCTAAAACCAACATCTGGAATTGCTTAAGAAACACTCCTGATTACTTACACAAACACCAAAACACTTTCTCTTTCCTACAATAGAAATAATAATATTTAGGAACCTTAGCATACACTAAGAACTTGGGTAATGCAACACAATAAATCATGAGTAGCAGTGGCTAGAGAGTGTAGTATATACACTTACATGCTACACTGTCGCAAGATGTTATAAATATCTTAAGTTAATAGTTATTCGTATCGTTACCCTTCCTTCTTTCAGAACCAAAAATAGTAATTTCCTTTCTTTTGCTACTTTCTTTGCATTTTTGTTGAATTTTTCCCTCATCCTTTCCCTGTTTACTGTTACACTTAAGTGTACTTTCTGTCAGACCTCAAAGGACCTGTTTATTCTCCTACCTCCATTCCCGTCTCATTTTGTCTTTCCTTTACAACAAACAATGCTTTGCCTTGTTTTGAAATATTTGTACTTGTTTAGATCTCTGTGTAATGTGAACTTTAACCTCAGAGATTACACTTGGACTTTTTTTGTTTGGTATTTTAAACCAAGGGTTCATTCCTTGTTTTGATCAGCAACAGCACAGGGAGTGTGCTGATGTAGAGGTAGTATTACCCAATATAACCCCATATACGGACTGTATTTTTGTATTTTTTTTATTTACCAGGCTTCCACGTAGACTTCAATTGTGAATCTGTACAGAGTGGGTGCTTAAACACAGAGCTACATCTTTATATACCTATATTTAAATCAGAGATTTGTAGGTCATTTTAACTACACTAAAATTGGATGAATGCTACAGTTGCATGATGAAAAACAGTGGCTGGCAGCTGTAGCTCAAGCAAAATTATTCCAACTGTTTGCAATGACTTTCCAGTCGTACAATTTAGTGCTACAAGATGGTGATCAAACAGAAATAGGACTGAGCCAGTCTGCTATCAGTCTGAATTTAGCTTGAGATGTCAAATTGTCAATTACATACAATCTGTTTGTGATAATAACATTACATTACACAACATTAACTGGGATAAAGTGGTGAAAATTTGCAAATGTGTTATATGTGCATACACATCTCATATTAACTATATTCAGAGCCCACCTAAAGCCTCAGATCTGAGAGAACATTTCAGAAATTGATTTTATTGTAAAATTGCTTTTAAATAGAAAGATAAGTAGTTGACAACCAGCAGGGGTGAATT
>VURO01035823.1:10302-24475 GCA_015108175.1 Pelvicachromis taeniatus
TAAAAAAAAAAAAAAAAGGGAGAAAAGAAAAAAAAAAATAAGAAACAAAAAACAAAAAAAAAAAAAAAAAAAAAAAATTATTTTTTTTTTTATAAGAAAAAAAAAAAAAAAAAAAAAAAAAAAATCCAATTTTTCTTGTCTAGAAACAAAATTAGAAAAGAAATATTCCAAAATGCTTTCCTGATTTTCCTGAGTGAATTTTGAGGTTTGAAGAGGTTGAGCACGTTGATCATTTACATATAGTGTAAACATCCCAAACTGATTCACAACAAAATACCAGATTTAAAACCTTTTAAGCCCAAGCTTTAAAGTTGGAGTTAGCAAACTAGCAGTTGACATCATAGTCGCTACTCCCATCTTCTATACCACACAACAGAAAGTGAATGACATTCTGCCATGGTGGGACCCAAGATAAAGTTTTCTCTTCTTTCATACAAGCAATTGAAGCGACTACCAATACAAGTGAAGAATATCACTGACTGACATATGACCTGGAAGTTGGTATTTACTGCGTAGGTTACCTAGGCAACCAGAACCTGAAACGACTACAAGTGACCGGTCATCAGTTTCAAAGTGATACGCCAAGAGCTTCCAGTTTATACCCAGCTTAAAATAAGTCCACCCGGAAATAATTCAGTCATTAAAGATAAAAAGAACTATTAACTGTTTCCTTCATTGATAAAATGTACTTTATCTGCATGTGACTCAAAATTTAAATCAATGCTAGCATCTAGATTGCGTCATTGAAACAATGGTTGTCTGGTCGTTACTAAAACTTATCCCTTAGTAGAAACTGTGTGTCATCCACACGCTGATGACCGAGTCTGTAACATCAAAGCCAACATCTGTAAAAATTCAAAGAAAGGGATAACGCCGATTACTGGCACAAATAAAACACCGGAGAGTTCAATGACCAGCTTCCAGAATATTACCCAGTAAAGAGTCAAAGAAATGTTTACTTGTGTGCTTCAGGAAATTCCAAGAATGCTTTCTACAGGCTAAACATGTATATGTGTACATGAATGTGTATTTGTGCATCACACAACAAGCTGGCTGCAACTAAGGGTCCAATAAATCCCAGAGGTGTAATGAATGACAGTATGACGTAATTGTATCTTTTTTAATTTATGTCTTAGAACATGTAGTATCTGAGTGAGGGTAAACAACTCCATGCATTTGAGTTGCACCTTTGAGCTGAAGTTTCCGTTCTATATTCAGCCATGAACTTGAAAAACCGTTGAACTGTTAGAGACACAAAAAAGGGAACATCAGCATTTCCTCTTTGACATGTGAGTCTTAGTTAAGGCACAAGGCACGGGCATCTGAAATGACCAAATCAACATAAATACAGAAACCACACTGGTCCCAAATAGAGCACGCGCACACACACACACACACACACACACACACACACACACACACACAAAGTTTCACTTACCACACACACACACAAACCCACACAAGCAGAGCGATGGGCTGACACAGACAAGTGTGAGAGAGATGCAGAGAGGAAGGAGCAGAGTGTGAAAAACATGGCGTCAGTCTGCACTCACTGGCCAATTATAGACTGCCATGTTTAACACAGAGCTGTATTTTTAGTTAATTTATGAACAATTCTTTAAAGTGTCGCATTTCTTCACTTCGTCCACACTGTCTTTCACACACAGAATTTGGACGTCTCTGCCGTAGGGCTGATATACTGATTTTTACTGAAAATTATAGCTCGTGATTGGTTTTAAGGTGATGATGAATTTTAGCAAAGGGAAAATTGGACAACAGTGACATGTGTGAAAATGTGCAAAGACCTCAACAGTTGAGCTTCGAAATAAAGCTCAGAACTAGGCTTTTCGTGCATTCAAAATCAATAGCCATCAATAATCGTTCTCTGATACACAAAATCTGTACAGACAAAACAGACAGCCACGCAGACATCCCATTGGACCCTGAACACACCATCTGATGACAAAAATTAAGTCACTTACCACCGGCGAACCCTAACAAAAGTTTTTCAGCTCTATCAAATATTATAAATGTCATCAAGTTACATAGTGACCCCAAACAATGGACTAAAATGACACAATTTTAGATTTTCTGTACCTATGACACTTTATAAAACCATCGTATCATTGTTATGTAACAACAATAATCTCTCATTTACATCCACAAAAGTCGATTTAGATGTGCCCAGCAACCCACCTAGCAGCCGGCAAAAACTACCCATTTTCAGTATATGAACAACATCTACCACACAAATTTTTTTACATTTCTCAGCATGATTAGATTTATCAGTTAGCACACATTGCAAATAGGTCAAAATAACACTTTACGCACTAGTAAGGTTACACATGGTGTTCTGCATTTGCTAAACATATATATTGTTTACATGATTCATCGAATCTACTAAAGGGAAAAAAAAAACGGGAAGTGAACATAAACAAAGGGGCCCACAATGCTCAGAATGAAGATGTTATCTTTACTCAAAGGAACATCTTTAGGTTAAAGGAGATTTTGAGGATATGAACCAACCATATGACTACAACTTCCTTGTTCACAATCTAATTGAGAAAAAAAATGTATGTTGCAAATACAGATGCATTGATATACCAGCCAAGGAACTGGACGATTTACAGTGCTCTTAGCCTGGACCAGTGACCTTCCTCCCATATGACCGATTTTGCACAATTTGCTTTTTGCAAAAGCTGTTTAAATTGGAGCCCAATGATATACAGACCTTTTTTCATGGCAACATAGTTTGACCATTTTTGTTCTAGCACTGACACAAAAAAGTCTGGACGTTAACAAAAACAACAATAAGAAAGAAAAAAAAAATCCCTGGAAAGACACCAATTCTATTGAGTGCAGCAAACCTTGCAAAATCCCAGTTCAGTAAAAACTGTCTAATAACATTTGGCAAAGTCTACAAGAGATTATTTCTTTCTTTCATCTCATTCATACTTGTAGAAAGACAAGAGGAAACCAGAAGGCTGAGCCAGCATGGCGTCTTGGTCAGGTATGCTCTCGACTAGCTTATCTCAGAAGGACGGCAATGTAAACGCTCTGCAGGTCCAGAACTGCAGGTGTGTGAAGTGGAGAGGGGTTTTGAAACGGTTTAGTATATGAGCAATCATTTGAATTAATACTGTGCCATCATTTAATCCAGTAATGCAGTCTCCTTAAACATACATAATAATTATAATTGTGTTGAAATACATATAATGGAGGATGTGGGCTATTTTTAAATTATAAAGCACCTAAAATGTCTGTACACTCAACAAGTACAAGTTTCCTGGGGGTTTTTTTGTTGTTTTTTTTGTTTGTTTGTTTTTTTACACACTTACACACACACACACACACACACACAATCGATATCATCACAGGCATTTTGACACAACACCTCATTACACTTTCAAAATTAGACGCTTTCTGCAACTCGAAACCATAAACACCCTTAAGGCTGAAGTTCTCAAGCTTTTTACGGCACACTTCAGAAACTGAAAGCCCGCGTTTGATCACTTTGCTTTGTCACTTATTTACAGTTGCAGAAGTGTGTGATAAAGTGCAATTTTATTTCAATAAAAAGATCACTGAAAAGCATCAGCAAACACTCTCACCTGGTTCCACTCACTATTCACTTGCATCCCACAGTTTGAGACCCACTAGCATAGTACATTTAGTAGGTGTTTGCTGATATAATAGTAGCTTTGTCTGGTCTTGATGTTGTGTATAATGTTTTGTCTTTATATCAAACTGCTAGCTGTTAGAACGTGCTGCATCCACATTATAAAATTTAGTGGTGCGTTTCATGGAATACTGGAAATAAGACTTAGCTGGCTGTTAGCCAGGTGACTCATCTGTGAGGTAACCAGGCTTTTATGTTATTATTATATCAGGACAGCTAGTTCTTATCTCCAGACCATTAATTAGTGGCATTTTGTCAAGTAATTTAGAGACAAGGTGTCCCTTTGTTGTTGTGTGCTCAAGAAAAGGGATATAGCATTATTATAAGTTGTTAGTGCGCAAGGTTAGTGTTGCAATAAGGTACATTTGAACCCAAACCACAATTTTTTCCTAAAGCTAACCGAGCAGCTTTCAATGCCTAAACCAAACCAGTGAGTGAAAGTTATTAAAAAACTAAATAGAAAACACAGATGTCCTAACAGGAACCTAGTGCTTGTGTTTAGCAAACCAATCATTTTATTCAGAACAGTCAAACACTGACACAGCTTCCATGTGCTCCTCAAAGTGATCATATCCCTAATCATTCACAGCTTTAAGTCTCTATAAAGAAAAAAAAATTCTTAACTGCTCATCCAGCTGAAGGTGGAGGCCCAGACATGTTGTCAGTCCACGACAGAGCTAAAACACACGCACGTCTTTTGACTGTGGGAGGAAATCAAGGTATCTAAAAGAAACCCACACAGGAAGGCCCCAGCAGGCTGTTAAGATTTAAACCCAAGACCTTCGAGATATGAGGTGACAGTGCTAACCACTGCAATCATTTTAAAACCCCCATCTACCCCACCCTCTCACACCTGTCTAGCCATAGTATGCTGTAAGTAAACGGACTGAAAAAGGCAATTCACTCCTCTCCTGTCACAACTAGAGATGGCCTCTCAGTTGTAATGTTGCCATTATTTTTTGAAGGTGCTGTGGCAGTTTGGTGTGGTTGTGGTGTTAAATATTGTTTTTCCTCTATTTTTTACGATGGTCGTGCGTCTAGATGAAGAAATCTGCTGCTTGCTTAATGCAAAATTTAACTGCATGTTTCTCTGGGCTTCATTGTTGAAAAATACAGTATATTATGCTTTATTAGAGTAGTGCAAGTGTTTCTCAAATGTTTTCCAATATACTGGATGAAGTTCATGAACATAAAAATAATTTAGAATATATACACATATATAAATATAGAACATATAGATAGGAATAGCAATGAATATACTCATTTGTGGAATGGTATACTGCCAGAAGTCTATTGCACATTGTCTGTGGCACATTTCAGCTATTGTCAGTCTATTATCCAGTCTTGCACAGTGACGAACACTACAGCTTTGTTGTCCCCACCCTCCTTGTCCTCCTGTTTTCCCTCCCCCTCCCCTCCAGCGAGGAGTTAAACAGTTTGATGGCGTGTGGGACAAAGGAGTTTAAGTCCGTTGGTCCTAGACTTTGGGAGAAGCAACCTGTCGCTGAGCAGATTCCTCTGGTTGTTTATGACCATATGCAGAGGATGCCCAGGCTTGTCCATAATGTCCAGTAGTTTCTTTAGTGTCCTCTTCTCTGCCACCAGAGTGTCCAGCTTCATGCCAACCACAGAGCCAGCCTTCCTGATTAGTTTTTCCAACATGGATGAGTCCTTCTTTGCTGTGCTGCTCCCCCAGCATACCACAGTATAGAATAGTACTCCGGTAACCACCGACTGGTAGTACATCCTCAGGAGCTTCCTGCAGATGTTGAAAGACCTCAGCCTCCTGAGGAAATACAGTCTGCTTTGGCCTTTTTTATACAGGTGCAGCGTGTTGTATGACCAGTCCACTTTGTTGTCCACCCAGATCCTGAGGTACTTGTACGCGTTGACCACCTCCACCTCCTCTCCCTCTATCTGAACTGGCAGTGGATCTGGTCTGGACCTCCCAAAGTCCACAACCAGCTCCTTGGTCTTTGAGGTGTTGAGTTGCAGGTGGTTTGTGCGACTCAATGAAACGAAGCTCCTTACCAGACTCTTGTACTCCTCTTCCTGATTATCCCAGATACACCCCATGATGGCTGTATCATCGGCAAACTTCTGAATATGGCATGATTCAGAGTTATAGCAGAAGTCAGAGGTGTACAGGGTGAAGAGAAGAGGGAGCAGCACAGTTCCCTGTGGTGCTCCTGTGCTGCTGACCAGAGTTTTTTCCGGTGCAAACTGGGCCTGATTGTATTAAAAGCACTCGAAAAGTCAAGGAACCGGATCCTGACCATGCCTTTTCCCTTATCCAGGTGTGAGTGGGTTCTGTGTAGGAGGTACAGGGTAGCATCTTCCACTCCAACATCTGCCTTGTAGGCAAACTGGACCCCCATCTCTAGGAGGTCAGTTTGTTTTATTTTGACAAAAAGATATCAGTGCAAGTGAAAGATAAACCTAAAAACATATCAGAGAGAGAGAGAAAGAGAGAGAGAGCAAAACCTTTAGCTGTGGCCAAACCAACAATGTGATGCATTCTTCAAAAGAATGAATGCACTGGGCAGCTCAGCAACACCAAAAGGTCTGAAAAACCACAGAAGACAACTAAAGTGCTTGGCGACAGACTAATTTCCATGGCTAAGAAAAACAACTTCACAACATGGTTTCATAACATGGTCTACAATCACGAGATGCCTTCATGAATGGAAATATAGAGGGTTTACGAACAAGGTGCAAACCGCTTGTTAAACTCAACAAAAGGAAGCCCAGAAAACATGCAAAACAGCCTGCACAGTTCAGAAAATAATTCTTGGACACATGAAACCAAAATAAACTTCTACCAAAATGATGTGAAAAGAAACCACTCACAATCTGAAGCATACTACATAATCTGTCAAACATAGTGTAGGTAATATAATGGTGTGAGCATGTATGACTGCAGAGGAAATGGGCCACTGGTGTTGACTGATGACTGATGTTAATCGAAGTAGCCGGACAGATTAGGAAGTGTACAGAGCTAAACTTTCTGCTCAGGTTCAGCCAAACGCAGACAGTGCTTCACAGTGCAAATGGCTAACAACCATAAAGAAACTGCAAAAGCAATCCAAAAGTTTCTCACACCAAATAAATTTGATATTCTTCAGCAGCCATGTCGGTCACCTGATCTCAACAGACACAGCATGCTTTCCCAAAACAGAACACAAAATGATGTTGAATGCAGAGAGACCCAAAGACAAGCAGCAACTGAGAGTGGCTCACACTTTTCATTTTTGTTATCGTCATGATTTATAGACTCCAGTCATTGACTACAAAGGACTTTTAACCAAGTATTTAAGACAATTCTCATATTTAAAAATTCTGTTAATTTGTCCAGTTAACTTTGAATGTCTGAAAACATGGGAATATGTATAAAAATGGCTGTGCTCATGCTAACTTTTTGTTAAAACCCTCAAATTAAAGCTGAAATTGCGATTGCTTTATTTAAAATCCACTGTGGCAATACACTGAGGCAAAACTGCGGTGTCCACACATATGAACACCCTTCATCATCATAGTAGATTCACCTATAGTATCAAAATCTTAGTTGACTTCCTTGAGATTCTTAAGATTTTCTGAAACATTTGACCTCTGACCTCTCCAATATTCAAACTTGTCTGAGATTTTTAGGATATGCACCTAAGGTATTAATTTGAAAATCCTACGCCCTACGTTAAGAGTCCACAACACCCACCCAGACACCGGTACGGTGACGACAATACTCCGTCAGCCTTTTACAGCTGAGGGGTAAAAGCCAAAAAAACCCTCCAACATGAAGGTACATGATTAGATTTAGGCCAAACATACTGGTCAACATGACAAAGTGTGTTTTTCCACCCTAAGTAAACACTATGAAGCAAACCCACACAAACAGCTATTGTAAACACTACTTGTCAATCACTGATGGAGACTCACTCTCAGTCTGCTGTTTTACCACACACATTCAAACTTTGGAGAATAAGAGCTGAGGTCAGAGGTGAATGACTGTGGGAATGTGGAGGTCCCGTAGTGTGAAACTGTCACCATGCTGACAAACTGGCCAGTAACATAAACAAGGACGTATACATCAGCCTGGGTCAACAGCCCCGAGAAGAGAGCACAATAGCCTCCACCCCTACACACTGGGCCTGAAACAATACGACTGATGCTAAAACAACAGCGCAGCCAATCCTGAGCCGACATGGCAGTGGTTAAAGCTTGAAGCAACACCACTGCTCGGTGAGCAGCACCACACAATGACTCCAATGGGAAATGATCCATCAGGTGCTGACACAGCTAACTTCATATTTCAAAAAGTGAGGTACTTGCAAGATTGGGTGACGTGCACACGGGTGAACAAGCCTTTGTGTGCATTATTTATGTTTGTGTTAATGTGTTACCCGTTTCCTTCAAGTCTTACTGTAGTACTGTATATCTAAGATGGTATACAGTTCTGATTGAGCTGCTCTTGAAGAAAAAAAAAGAAAAGAAAAAAAGAACTAGTTGTTTTACATTTGGCACCATTTATTCTGACACACCCCAAGATGACCTAAAATCTCAAAAACCTTTTTAAAGAAGTCATTTTAAAGTTTGTTAAGCTGAAGTTTCTTCAGACTGTACAAATAACACACTAGAACCAAAATATCTTCAATTCAGTGTTCAAATCTTCACATTTCAGAGGATATGGTTGGAACTAGTTGAGATTTTTGCATGATAGAATAATCAGAAAAGATGGCAAGAAATTTGTGTCACTTTAGTGGTTGCGCAATGTTTTCTGGTGTAAGCAGGACAGGAACAAGTGTCCCTAATAATTTCTGTATTTCAGCTGACTAAGTCGGGTGCTTAGCCTGTGTGGTTTGTATCCTAATAGGGGCCACCTCAGACCGAGGTCTGGATCTCAGCCACTGGGCTATTCATGTTTTGTGACCTGATCTGCAGATGCCTCAAAATCCTGCATGCTCACTGCTATAAAACTCTCTAGACATGTAAACACACAGACTCACATTAGTCAGGCAGACAGAACACATATAGACGGGCATAAACACATAGGAAATGTCACACACAAACAAACTCATATGAAGGCCCAGTGACCAGGGCAAAAGGAAAAAAAATTGCATTCAACCCAGTACATGGAAAATTCCCATTAAGCAACACGAGATGAGAGCAAAAGGATGCCAAAAACTTGTACAGAGCACCCTCCTGTGACTAAACACAGGAAGTACTTCTACGGCAACCCCTCAATATGCTGCGTGAAGAACCACTCCACAGCCTGTCCTGTCCGAGGAAAAGGCCGAACATTGATGAGTAAGAAGGTGAGGGATAAAAGGTCAGTATTGATTTTTTTAATCAAATACTGCATCCACTGGGAAATAACCTTCATCATTCATTTATGAATTCAATCAAATTAATCCTGAACAGATGGCTCACAAGTAAATAGATGAAAGTGTTCAAGATTAGCAAAGGACTTAACAAGGTACATGGGGTGACATGCACCACATAACTGCTGAGCTCTGTCCTCTGTATTTTATGACCAATTGTAGCATCTTTTCAGTAAAATGTTACCTGTAACATTCTATTCTTTCCTAAGCTCCTTAGACTGTTACCTGTAAATCATCTTTACAGAAGTAGTTTTCTCATCTATAAGTAGCTCAAGCCAGACTGTACAGCTAACCTGCCAAAAGCAGTCACATGCTTCTTTGTTGCTCCTAATGCCAGAGATACAACAATTGAATAACTAGGGACCAACAGTGCAGAATTTCACACAGACATTCACTATTTGCTGTTGTTAATTCAAAAAGAAATGCACTTGAGTAAAGGAACTTTCACACTGTAAGATTTCAGCAATCTTAGTTAATGCAAGCCACACTGTGCAGCACACATTATATTTGATGTATGGACAGTATAAGATGACTGTAATGTATGCTACGTATGAGACATTGCTGCAATTCCTCATGCTGGCTGCACCCTCCTTGTTGTGGTCACGATAACATCTGGAGGAAATGGTATACAAAGAGGTTTCTGCTGCCACACAGCAACACGATGTCCTTCTTTGCTGGAATTCCAAACATTTTGTTTTGAACAGTATATGAGACGGGAGTAGCTTCAGGGTCTGAAGAGAAAGCCGGCGCAGAGGCTTAAACAAGGGCTCTTTTTAAAAGCCACCAACGGTGGTTACAAATAGACTTCTGGTCCTGTAGAAATCTATGGGAAAATAGTCCACGGATTTGACCTCTCTAAACACTTTCCTCCTGAGTTTATGCGTCAGTTAGTCATTTTGTAATTTTGTGTTTTTATTTTGTTAAGTTCAGATAGAAGGATTATCCAAGGTATTTGGTTTAGCTAATGACTTGTAATTGACAAGTCGTTAGTGTGCGGTTTCACCTCACTTCTCACATCTGCTTTACAAAAACACCAAGATGGCAAAGACAGAAATACTTCAAAACTTCTTCCCAAACCAAAAGGTGACATTTATATCTTTCACTTATGTCCAGCTTTTATACTATAAAATATGATATATGTTATAATGTTTTACCATAATACTTCCACGTCTCCAATAGCAGCATCCATCTGGTGCTTATCTAGGGCTAGGTCACAGGGGCGGCAGTCTGGGCATGCCCAGACCTCCCTCTCCTTGGCCACCTGCTACAGGTCTTCCAGGTGGACACCCTTTCTTAAGCCAATCTCTCCAGCATGTTCTGGATGTCCCCTGGGGTTTCTTCCCAGTTGGACATGCTCACCGCAACGGACGGATACATTTTCCACATCACTGCTAGTGGTTACTGGCAGTGACCAAAAAAAGTGGTTACTCTCACTGGATTCATAGCCTAAGATTTGGAGGTGCTCATTTTCATTCCCACCATTTCACACTTTGCGAGCCTCAGATCCACGACGAACACTGAAAGATAATCTTCCTAAATTTCCCACACTGTCAAAGTTATGCCCTAGGACATTTGCAACAAAAACCAAAGATTTCATCGTGATCCTTTCCCCTTGGACATCCCTTCATCTCAAGCAGCCCAGGAAAAAAAAAAAAAAAAACTGTGTATACCAACATAACAGAGAAGTAGACAGGAAAGATCAAACTCAGTTTTCCTCCTTTTGTCCACAGTGCTATAACTATTTGTGGACTATGAATGTAATAATTACTTCAACAATGGCTCTCTCTCATTTAAGCGTTCAGTAAGCCATGAGAAGGTGACATTGATCCAGCTCGAAAAATAAAAGACCAATGAAACCGAAGCAGCTATACACAATTCAGCTGCTGTTCATTTTATTACTTACACCTGTTTTGACGTGTCAAATGCCATGAGTGAAAAAGACAGATTGCCAAAGGGTAAAGCTGTCAGATTACAGGCTAAATATATCTTTTTCACAGCAGACATGTTGACATGTTAGGAAAAGCACAATAATGTCATTAAAGATACCCTTTTAATACCCTTGAAAACTATTTCAGTGTGCCAGCATACATGACATGAGGGCCTGGGAAGAATTTGTATCATTTATATGATCAGTCACATCTGTGCTTTTCATGCTATAATAAGTCTGCTGCTAAAATGGGTCTGCCCCTGTGGATGAATCTGTTTAAGATAGGTGTTGCTAAGCTGTGAAATGACTGCAATTTAAATCTTTCACACCTAGAATGAATTCACAGTTGTGCAAGCTTCAATTTTCTACCAGTAACATTACACCAACAGCAATGACGGCTGAACTCATAACTTATGGCACGAGTAGTGGGAAAGGACATGAAAACAGCACCTAGTGAAGAAACGGAGGTCTTTACAGACTTTAATTCCACACACGTTAAAACTACATCACTTTACAGCAACAAAAATGTGAGGGAGAGACTTTTAGAGTCCATTCAACTACACCGTGTGACTAACAAATCTCTATAGGAGCGAAACAGCAAATTCTACTCTTCCTGAGGTTGAAACAAGAACTCAAGGTATGCAAACATGAGCATAATTAGTTTACACACAGAATTGGTTGGATGTGCTGTTAAGCTGTTTTATTCATATGATTTGTAAGAGCATTTCTCCCCTTCAAGAAGTTCCCCATCACCATCCACCATCTCCTCCTCCCAGTCCTGAGGTTTATGGGCAAGTCAAACTGAGCCTTTCAATAAATGCCTGATCAGTCAAGTGAGAGAGGAAAATGATCATTTATTTGGGGCTTTAGGCTAATTTGGGGTCATGGAAACCTAATCCACATAAGGGTCTGGATCTGGACCCTGTCAGAAAATACTCAGGTCTTGAGCCAGGCTTCTCCAAGCATTTTTTCCCCTCGCCATCTCTTTTTGACCTTCAGTGCGCTGCCATCATGTTGTGGCAGAGTCTCTTTTCTACTTCCATTCCCTCTCCCTCGCTTTCTCCCCTTCAGCTCCTGAATACCACATCCAGAAATAATTGCAGACGAGCAAGCACCTACCCACCCCCAAGTAGCAGTGCCAACTAACCCACCCCATCGTTGCACCTCATGCCACTGGTACCATGACGACTGCTTATGCTGTGCAAATGCCCGGAGACAACACCAACCCACCCCTCTGTCTTTGACAGGACAATACAGCCTTTGCATGTTTTACCAGAAGTCTAAACCCTATATGGAACAAATGAAAGGGAAAAAAATCTCCCTTATTCTACAGGAAAGCATTTCCTCACATCCACTAATGTATGCTAAAAAACAGGAAAATGTTGCTTTTCATCATCTACAACAGGATTGACAGTGACCTAGTTGCACATTTCCCACATGCCCCCCCTCTCCCCCCTCCCCTTAAGTCTTCCTGAGTGTGCTGCCAGCAGCATGCTGTACTGGCTGAAAGTGGGGGTCTGTCTGTGATGCAGGATCAAAGTGGGAGGTTGTGTGTTTGTTAAAAATGGCTTTTAATATCCTGGCAAGCAAGATGCACGGGGAGGGGAAGGCATCTTCAAACTGTGTAAAAATCCCTTCTGGTAAAAATCCTTCATCACTTTATCTCCAAAGCATTGTTTTAGGGTTCCCAGTTTGCACATCAACTATTTATAAATTAAAACCAGTGTAGTGGTAGCATTCATTATTGCATTATACTCAAACTACTCTGCAGACATTTGTGGTACAAAATTTCACATTAGGAGTGAATCAACAGAAATATTGGGCCAACTCAGCCAATAAGCAATGCTGCAGTATAAGCAATAAGCAATACATGCAGGTAACTAAAAGCAATGATATGTTTTGGACTACAAAAGGAGCTTCAAGGCATCAAGGCAGGAGCTATGTCATTGTGCTACTATCACCATCATCTCCAGTATCAGCATCACAAAACTTGAAGACAAAGGGCCTTAAGTGCCATAAAGCTTCATCTAGCTCAGTAAGCCATCCCATAGAAAGCACTCACACCCAGCTCCTATCACCACTCTGTCCCACTGCTCTGTCCAGCTGGCAGACAGCTGTAAATCCACAGCTTTATTTCTCTATTGCGTCCTCCATATCCATGGCGCATTTCACTATACAGTTACTATGCCAAAGGTCACTGCCTGCTACCACGGCTGCTCCATTCTCTCTCTCCCTCCCTCTCACCATACACTTTGTCTGCCCTGGTTCAACCACAGAGTGCCCATAATCCACCAGATTTGACCAGAAAACAAGGACCTCTCGCCATTGGTCCTCACTTTATTTACACAGCAAGCAGAGGTAGCAGACAGAGAGGACTCCGGATATTAGCAATCAAACACATGCACACACAGTACACTAAAAAATACACAAAAATAGCACAGTATATGCACAGTCATGCACAGACTTACAAAACAGATCAGTGAAAACCTTTCTGTTACCGTCACAGCAATGAAAATGCATTAAACAATTCTCTGAACTTCGACCAAATTTTACAAGTGGACTCCGACCCTGCCTTCTCAGAAAAGCCGTGCTGCATCTGTCCACACACCTGTCTGTCAAGGTTGACAAGTACAGTTTGTTTATATAGCCTCACCAAATGAATTCCACCATTGAGAGAAGCTTACACAGACAACATTTCTTCTGAAAACAAGCCTAACCCACAATTAAAAAGAAATAAAATTATGTAACAGTCTCAGAGAAGTCAGTCAGAGATCAACCTACCACGCAACTTCAAAGTTTAACCCTTAGGGAAGTCATGATGTAAGGTGCTAGATCTGCATATACTTGACAATTATGTTTGCTTATTCATATCAAGTTCAAGGGCTATGCTTAGATGAATAAATCAAATCTAAAGAGATAATTCAATATTTACCATCGTTTCCAACAGACACTCCATATGTTCTGGATTAGTTTGGGAGGAGGCCAGTTCCAGGAATCCATTTCACTTAATTAATCACACATATGTGTTTATTATAGAGACTGCTTAGTTATTCTTGATGTCCATTGTTAACTTAAATAAGTATGTGAAAACACTCAGGAGCTTTAAACATCCAATCCCTCCGTGTTCCTCAGAGAAACAGACTGCATTTCTTTTTTATGAAAAAAAAAAAAAAAAAAAAGAAAAAGAAAAAC
>VURO01035826.1:5134-30240 GCA_015108175.1 Pelvicachromis taeniatus
GATGAAGCTTCTATAACATATCTGCATTATAAAAGTGTTATAGTGTTCGTAGGAATCCCCTTAAACAGACAGATGACTATAGACTACTCTGTGAGTCCCAGTAGATCCGTATATTAAATGGTACGCACAGGGGTGCTGTGTAAGGGGTGCTCGACTGCCTCCGTGTGTTTATGCATTTAAATTTGATCACTCTCTATCACTTTTTTTATGTGTGTGTGTAAATCTGAATTTCTGGGTCATATGTTTGGAACAGGAGAATGGCACTGATCTACACAGGAAGACATAAAATTTTCACAAGAAGTAAAAATAGAAAATAAAGCTCCACAAACGGGCTTGTGGCGGCACTGCTAGGAGCAACAGTGCCCCCGCCTGGTGGCTGACTGCTTAGGTGACTTCTTTAGCAAAAAAAAAAAAAAGAAAAAACACAAAGAAAAAAAATAAAATAAAAATGCAAACACAGTTAAGTTGTTGCTGGAGGAACTGTGTTACATTTAGACCATACAGAACACAAAAAGCATCATCTCCATCCGTATACAATAGGATTATGCCAAAACAGCAAAGGGCACGAGGCAGTAATAGCTCTGATGTGTCTGTAGACAAGTTACAATGGACCTGAGGTCAAAAGATTATCTTTTACCTGCCAAATTAATGTTACACAGCAAAGGATAATAAACAGGTACGCACATTTGAGAAATCTCTTGAATGAAGAATGAAGCCAATATTCAATTCAATTTCAATTTCAATTCAATTCAATTCAATTTAATTCAATTTAATTTGATTTTATTTATATAGCGCCAAATCACAACAACAGTCGCCTCAAGGCGCATTACATTGTAAGGTAGACCCTACAATAATACATACAGTGAAAAACCCAACAATCATATGACCCCCTATGAGCAAGCACTTTGGCTACAGTGGGAAGGAAAAACTCCGTTTTAACAGGAAGAAACCTCCGGCAGAACCAGGCTCAGGGAGGGGCGGGGCCATCTGCTGCGACCGGTTGGGGTGAAATATGTCAACTTTTGCAAATCTTTCTCCCATAGATTTCACTTCAGGCTGTTCTGAATGTCATACCTGCCTCATAAACTGATTATCATCAATAATATGTAAATGGAAAATTAATCTATCTATCTATCTATCTATCTATTCCACATTTTTTACTCTATTTGAGCACTTAAAGTACTTTGATACTACAAGTCACCCTCGCCCTTTCAAACTGTTTTTTTTAGTCTGCGCATTTAATCCCTTTTAATTCCTTTGTATCTATTGCACACAGTCTCACATGATGATAGATTCACTGGGGGTAATTTGGGGTTAAGTCTCACGCTTCGGGTCTGGAGGAGCCAGAGACCGAAACACTGACCCTCTGATTGGCAGATGACCTGCTCTACCTCCTGAGCCACAGCTGCCCTGTGGTACGTTAAATCAAAGCTACCTAATTTATGAATCAGTTTGAAATATTTATAAATTCCCACTGGCGGGAATTTGGAGTCATGTCTCTGTCTCCTCGTTCAATGTAAGTCTATAGCTCTTTTTTTTCCCTCCACTAGCTCGATAGAAATATCTGAAAGCAGGTACTTTTTTTTTTTTTTTGAATAGAGTGATTTCCTTTTAAAACAGCTGCCCGCTGTTGCTTGAAACAAGGTTGATGAGAGTGGTGAGACTGAATCAAAATAGACTGCGAACCAGAGAAGCAAAAAATGAGCTGAAAGATTCTGTAAAGCTCTGCAGGTGATAATTTGCATCCCTAAAAACAGCTCGTCTCACTTACAATTAGTCATGCAGTCTTAGTGATATGAAAACATTTATTATAACTGCTGTATAGTAGTTTTGTTTTTCAAAGTCGTACTAAAATTTACATCAACCGTGTAACCGTGCATGCAAAATTGCTAATGCTGAGGTAACCGTGCAGCCAGTGATCTGCAGTCAGATGTGGGCGCTCGCTTAGCTTTTTACACTTCGTCAGAGATTTTGACGCCTCACCAATACATCTACGGTGGGAACACTCCTTATTGATAGGATTTGGGTTACAGTAGTCTTATTCAAGAGGGTTGGAAGAATCCACGCAGCAGCTAGGGGCTACCAGTGGGGTTTATGGATGTGTGATCTACTTTTTGGATAGCTGAGGATAATCCTAAACTATTACGGAAGCTAAAGCTGCCTCGGTAAAATTGCCTTTGTGTTTGCTACTAGATGGGATTTGGAAGACATCACACAATAACACACACACACACATACACACACATAATATTGAATTTTACAACACAGGCGCAGAAACTCTTCATGTAGAGGAAAACTCTTACAAAATGAAATAGTGGAAATATATTGAATAGAAATGCTCTGCATAGAGAACTGTGCAAAAATCTCAAGCTACCCCTCTTTTCTTTATATTTTCCCAGGAAAATGAGAGCTAGATACAACGGTTTATTTAAACGTGTGCAAACATAAGTGGAAATGCAATATATAAAGGTAAGAACAGAGTGGGTACGCTATTGATAAAAGTCAATATTTGGTGTGGCCATCTTTATTCTCCAGCACAGCCTGAACTCTCGTTTTCTGGTAATGTCTTTAGTCTTCAGGAATAGTTCTCCAGGCTTCTTGAAGGAAACTTCTTTGACTGCCGGCTGGCTTTTTGACCCAAACACCACTGGCTAAAAGAGGCCATGACAGAACCTCCACTTTGTTTTACAGATGACTGTAGACACATACTGATTCCAATTTGAGCCAGAAATCTCAAATTTGGTTGACTCCATAAGAGCTCTTCCCACTTATTATCAGTCCAGTTCCTGTTCCTGCACTCTCTGTTTCCCTGATTGAAGATGGGCTTCTTGACAGCCACTCTTCCACTGGGACCATTTCTGATGAGTAGATGAACAATAGATGGATCAACCAAAGGCCAGACGCAACCGTCAGGTCCTCTGTCAGAGCTTAACTGGACATGCTTTTCAGATATCTGCAGATATAGATAGTTTGTCAGGCCTGCCGCCTCTTCTTTTGTCCTCCACTTGTTCAGTTTCCTCATTTTTTTAAGGACACTGCACATCATGCCAAGAGATGTCAAGTTTTTACCAGAGAAAAACTTTAAAGGACCTTCAGAAAGCCTGAGAGAACTATTGCTCCAGAAATACAACTGAGTTAAAAAACAATGCTTACCTTCTCTATTTTACATTTTGAATAAATGCATGTTCACATAGAACCGCTAATACCAAATAATGTAGCAAATAAGCCAAGATTTCTATAAGACGCTTTTAAAGGTTTGCAAGATTTGGAATTCAGCTGCCAGGTGAGCATTTGCATCGCTTTCATCAGTGAAAAATTCTAGCGTTCGGGCATCATCATCCCCACAAGTGGATAACATCCACTTTCAGCTGTCTGTGTTATGCCCACCACCATTCATTATCTCTTACCGGCCTAGTTTAAATTAAATAAGGATTATTTTGGATCATGCAATGCTCCAGTAGACTCAAAGAATTAAAATATGAAGCTAGAAATGAACATAATAGGTCCCTTTGAGTCTTCATTAACTAATAGCATGCATTAGCTTTGTTAAGTTGTTAACAAATACACCACATAACAATTATGTTTGCTTACAACAGCATTAAAGTTTGGTATACCAATTTATTAACTAGTACAGCAGAGGTAAGCATCTTGTGGCTGCTCCTTTATTCACAAGGGGTCGCAACAACAGGCAGTTCGATTTGGCAGAGCTTCCGGATACAATCCCAAATGTGAAATGTTATGAAATTTTTCAAAATGGCAAATAAGGGAAATCAAAGTCTGAAACTTGTCCTGTTCAGTGTCACAGAGGTCGGACGTCTATACCGGCCATTAAAAAGTTCAGAAATGCTGCACTTGCTGCAGCTCCCACAGCTCCAAGGATACCACAGTGGTCACTAAACTGACACAGGCACTGAGGAACAAACCTAATTATACCCTTAACAGTAAAGTTGTTGCATTAATTTACTTCAAACAAAACTGCAGCTCTATCAGAACAACTCCTTGAAAGAAAAGCACAATGTAGACTTTTGTCAATAAATGTGAGATCAAATAAATAAACAAACATACTTTTATATCTTTTACCTTTTTTTCTGTGGCATTGCTCTTTTATCCACAAAAAGAAGCTACAAAAATAAAATAAAGTAAAATGTCAACACCTCTCTGCATGCCATTTCTACTTATTATTAATCTCTGGTTCTCTTCCTTTGTCCTGTCTTCCATACCTGGTCGCAGCAGATGGCTTCGCCTAACCTCGCCTGGTTCTGCTGGAGTTTTCTTCCTGTTAAAAGGGAGTTTTTCCTTCCCACTGTCGCCAAAGTGCTCACTCATAGAGGACCATATGATTGTTGGGGTTTTCTCTGTTTTTCTTGTACTATTGTAGGGTCTTTACCTTCCAATATAATGAAAGCACATTGAGGCAACCATTGTTGTGATTTTCCACCGTATAAATGAATTAAAACAAATAAAAATATACTGATATAAGATACAAATGCTGATGCTGACTGTTGTAGAATCTCAAATTGAAAATCATATTGCAAACTTATACCTTTGCAGTCTTTAAAATGACAGTACATCCTTCATTAGCATTAAACAGACTCCTAAAATAGTGACCTGCAGTCATTCAGTAGAAATAGAAACTCTGTGCTTCAAACAAACATTGAGCATGAAACAGCCTTCAGCATGGAAATCTCACTTTCACCGGCTGACTTCAGTTTCTGTTTATACAAAAGTCCCTTAAAGGCTTCGACCAGTGCTGCTATTCAAAGTCATGGCAATAACACAGCATGACAGTGCACCACTTATTATAATATGATCATAACGTGCCGTTATTCTGATCTTTCTGGGATAATGCTAATGTTTTCAGTGGGGCACCGTGCTCTGCGGTTTTTTGGAGGAGCTAAAAATTTGCTTTTAAATCATCCCCTGAAAACATGGCACAGCTACTACAGAGCAACAACATTGGCTAATAATGTTGGAGAGCATGGCAACAAGCTCATCTGGTAAGATTGTGATTTTTTTATTTATTTATATTATTTATCTTTTTTTAAAATGTGAAATCCACAGAAGACTAACCGCGGGTGTTTTGTCAGGTTCTAAGCCCTCTGGAGGAGTCAAGAAGTGACAAGGTGTGCCCACTTGATAATGTCAGTGATATAACCAGTCTCTCACCCACTCGCTTTATGTAAGCCTTGCTTTTGTGTATCTTAAATTAGAAGGGCATTTCATGTGATCATGCGGGGCTCTTCAAAAACCAATCCACTTTGTGTTCTCCTCTAAATTACCTGATCAATCATTCACTAATTCTCTTCTTCACTTGAGACTAAACCAGCTCCCTTTGCTAATAGGAAATCTGTGTCACACATGTGACAGTGCACTCCTAAGTCCCTCTCAGCTGTCCTCACGTTAGTAAGGATGTATGCAAATCTCCTGAAAATAAGCCATAATTATCTGCTTCTTACAACTTTAGATACATGCGGTTACCACAATTTTGATTTCGGCGTGCAACGAGTTAACAGTCAAACAACATATTTCTGTTTTTAGGAATGTTTAGATGTTTCCTCTATTTAAAATCCAGAGCTGCTGGAGCACTTTAACGTGCCAACACGTTATGTTTATCTATCCTCAAAATGTCAACATCCACTGCATAGCCTTCTCTGTGAGCTGAACAGATACTGGTGCCAGGATCTCAGCACTGTGCCAGGCATATTTTAATATTTAGTAAACACTGTCCTCTAGTGCTCACACTCAAGCACACACCACATGTTCATGTAACCTGTTGTTGTACTGAAAACATTTCTTTCGTTTTCATCTTTTAAAACACTGTGAAGAGGCTTTGTAAAATCTGTCCAACCCTATTTAATTTATTTAATCTGTTTGATGAGAGGTTGCTTCTTAGATTTTTTATAACAAAAGCTACATTGACCTCTTGTGCCTGCACCAATCCTCCACATTATGCATAAAAGAGCAAAAAACAGACTAAAATGTCTGTGGTTTTATTATCAGCTACCCTCAGATGGCTTTTAGTCGAGCTGGTATAGTCTGTGTAATGAGGCATGCCACAATTACAGAGTGAGTGGCAGTAAAAAGGAGGCGATGGCCAATCCCTCCTCCTCCAAATGACCAGATCAGTCATTCACTACTAGCTGATTTGGTGAAGTCGTGTCAGCACAAGGTTGGGCTGTTCTGATCTCCTAAATAATAACAGGAGGTGACGTGGATCTCGACAAAGAGACAACAAATTTGCAATCATCTTGTCAACCAACTCTTGAAAGCCTGCTGGATATTAGAGATGTAAATAGGACATAATGGTGGCATTATGATCGTGTTCATTCTGCTCTGCTTTTGATGGCAGTGTCTTTTCTCTGCAATTCAACACCATCTGGCTAAATTAGTGTAAGCGGGAGAACCGGAGCCAGGAGTAGTTAGGACAACCAGTCCTTTGTTAGGAGGCAATCATGGTTTTTGGCTACTTGCACATCCCATTTGTCAAAACTCAGATTCAAAATTTGGGACGGATCAGACCGTTTCATCTATTCACAGAGCCATATCTCTCCGTCCGCACACTTCTAAAAAATGTACAAAAATATGTTAATATTAAATAGTCAAGCCATCTAAATATTTGTTTTTCCAAAATGGCACAGAGTGTTCCACGTGACAGGGGAGGTGAACTTTAAAGGCATTCATAGTGCCATTGTGTACTGACATGTGCAAACACTCCTTTTGGGTCAGTTTACCAGACAAATAGAGCAGATCATACAGACCTCGCAAATATCTTCCTCTTCCAGCAAAAAGTCCCCAAATTTGCATTTATAAGCCAGTTTACTGATTCCAAAACTCGCCCATAGCATTTAGCGCTATGAAAAACAGGGTACACTCACAGCCAGCTTTGTTGATTAGATTTCTATCTATTCAAATATCTAACCAGCCAATCATATGGCAGCAGCTCAGTGTATTTAGGCATGTAGACTTGGTCAAGACAACCTGCTGAAGTCCAAGCTGAGCATCCAAATGAGAAAGAAAGGCGCTTTAAGTTACTTTCAACATGGCATGGTGGTTGGTGCCAGATGGGCTGGTCTGAGTATTTCAGAAACTCACAATCTATGGTGATTTTCCCACACAACCATCTCTAAGGTTCACAGAGAATAGTTTCAAAATGAAAAAATGTTCATTGAGCAGCAATTTAGGATGGCCAGACGGCTTTGAGCTGATGGGACGGCAACTGTAATTAAAATAACAACTCGTTCCAACCAAGATATGCAGCAGAGCATCTCTGAATTCACAACATATGAAACCTTCAAGCAGCAGAGGTTCAGCAGCAGAAGACCACACTGGGTGCCACTCCTGTAAGCTAAGAAAAGGAAGCTGCTTCATGTCCCAAAGCTCATATCAACTCAGTCTGGCTTCTTTAAATGCCCTCTACAGACACCAGATTTCAATTCAATAGGACACCTTTGGGGATGTGGTGTTCATCGTGGATGTGCAGCAGATCATTTGTGTGCTATTATGCCAATATGGAGCAAAATCTCTGAGCAACGTTTCCAGCATCTTGTGAACTCTATGCCAGAAAGAAGTCAACGTAGCACTAGCGATGTGTACCTTACATACCAACTAATTTTGTTAGGTTTTCTGCTTTGTTCGCATCATCTTCTGTTATTACATAAGAAATAATGATGTCTTATTTTAATAAGAGATCATTATTTCTTGTACAATGTGTTTCAAGTTGCTTTTTCAAACACAGCCAGAGAGTGCTGCACAGCTGTCATCAAATACGGTTAAGACTCCAACTATAAGTTAATTTAAAAGAGAAGATTTCCAGGGATTTCATCAGTACCACTGATCACACTCTTACTTAGCACTGCTGAGAGTCGTTTCAATAAGCGTGAATTACGCCTCCGTTACTGTGATGGCATATGTGAGATATTTGGTTATATTGCAAATTATATTTAATCAAGAGACAGAGGAGCTCCAGCTACTGTGTAACTACAGTTTAGCCACTTAAATGTAGAAATAGAATAGGAATAGAAATACGATTCGACCCATTGGATGGATGCACAAACATTTATTGTAGCAGAATCAGAAAAAACAAAGTGTAACTCAAGCACAGTGGGCATACTCATAGGCACGAATTCACACAGTTCAGTTGATGGTGTTCAAATAGTAACATGCATTCGAATGAATAAATCAGGACCTTTACAGGTTATTTCCAAACTGGTGACATCTAACAGATTGCTGATACATTTTTCATGCTCCTAAGATTCATCACTGTGGTGAGCTTTTGGTCGCGCTGTTATCACTGCGAGATGAGGCATCTGGCTCCCATCTGTGCTCTGATGTCCTCCTGCAACAGAAAACAGATTTTAGAAAGTAAGCAAAAATGGCACAGCTCCTCATTTGTTCTTTTCACAAAAATTAATCAACTGCCACACACACACACACACACACACACACACAGATCAATGCTAACACACAAGGATTAACATAAAAAGACTCAGCCGATTACAATGGACTTTCAGTTTGCCTAATCAGACATGTTTCGTTTGCTTACACGTTTTTAGGCTTGTTGGTTTCTTTCTGCATTTTCCTCACGAAAACTGGTAGATAAAAATGGAAGTGGAACAGCCTGACGAGAGACTGTATACTTTTGACAAAACAGAAGAAAGGACACATCGGTGAAAATGGTTAACTATGGTTTATGAAGTGTAAGGATGTATACATATATAAATTGTATGTAGTCAATGTTTTCTGTAAAACCTTTGGAAGTTTGATGGTCACATCAACGCTGTCGGATGAGGCAGGTACAATTGATGCAGAAACCTCCTGGTTGGCATTGCTCTCACATGTCTGGTTGAAGCCGGAAAGTAAAGCCACGCCTGGGATGTATCTTTCCATACTGGAATGGATAAAATCCATTAACACAGAAAACATTTCAAGCAGGTTGGTTGAGAAGGTGATAAGAATTCTTCTCATGTTCGTGATAATAATTTTACTTCTCACAGCTTTTATTTCTTGGTAGAAGTTGGACATTTGATAAAAACTGGAAGCTCACCTGGAGCAGTAATTCATCATCTCTTCTGGGACATTGGCCCACTGTACTTTGGCTTCAAATGTTGGCCTGGAAGCAGGGGACTGTGCAACAGCAGCCGTCACTGATATTTCATAGGGCTTACATTGAGCTCCCCAACTAATCTTTGCCTAGAACAAACACAATCGGATCAATGTCGAAGCACCACTCCACAAACAAACACATGGCTTTGGCGCTTTCTTTGTAAAATATGACACATTTAAAAACAGGGAAAAGTATGTGATGAAAAAATAAGGACATCATTATCTACTCCAAGATTTCATACGTTCAGCATCTTAAAAGTCTGCTACTTCTTAATGCCATACTATTGCAATATTACTCTTTAAAACTTAGCATTAAAAAGTGGCATGCCATTGCTTGCTAACTGATCACTATTGTCTAGAGATCAAGAATATAAGAATATAATGGCTTCAGAATAAATTACACCAGCCTTTTTGTTTAACGTTACTAAAGAATATTTACCCCAGTGATGTAAGGAGGCCGTGGACATGAATAAAAAACATGCTAAACCTTAGTTACTGGGATAATGATTGTGACCAGGACACATTAGCCGCTGATGCCATGCCATTAAATGATGTCCTTGCAGTTTACACATCAATAAACATAAATCACTAAGAAAATCTTGCTTTCGTAGGTTTTCTACCTTTATATTAGGAGAAAATTGCACAGGAGACTGTGCAGAAGCGTCGACGCACATCTTCCAGTTGGCAGCGTTTCCAACACGGGACACAATCATCTGGGCCCTCAAAGTGTCTCCATCGGGTGGGTTGTACAGGGTTACATCGAAACCCTCAAGGTTCTGGTTACCACTCATGGCGATGGCTTTGATGCTGACCACAGGTCGAGGTGCTGTGGCCTAACATGTGAGACACAAAACGAGCCTTTGCTTATTTTATATTAATCATCTTATATCTTAAATTTATAATAATACCAAAGTGAATGTGCATATTGTAGATGGATGAAATGGATAGATGAAAACTGCTAGGGGCAACTTACGTCGTGTTTTTGCTAAATCAATATATATATATATCTGTTACATACATTATACTATTTTTAGTGCAAGTCAGATTAAAAACGGGGGGTACTCTGTATTTGCTCTATTTAACGTACATCCAACATGATTTCTTGGCTGTTACGGGTTTCCCGTTCATTTGATGCAGAATTTGATTGCTCCTGGGATCCTTCCTGTAAACACAACATGGGAAAAGGAAAATTTTAAGTGTTAAAAGACAGGAAGAAGTGATGCAGATGTAACATTACAGAAATGTTCAAACACCTTAGACATCCTCCTCATAGTCTCAAACAGATGGCGGATGGTCATTGGATGACTGGTGGGGTTGCCATTAATCGCCATGTGGATTTTCTCAACAGCTTTGGTCGTCTCAGCTAAAAAAGTGCATCAGGTTACATGAGCGCAGGATACCTTCATGACCTAACACAGGCTTTGTCGTTGGTTATTTGTGTGAAAAAGACATTTAGTTGTGTGTTGCATGTGAGTGAAGAAGCACGACATAAAGGTCATCTGTGCACATGGTGTGCTGAACTTGCTGTGCATACCTGGGACTACTTTGATTGCCGCACGGGTGTATCCCAGTATAGAGTAGAGGGGGTATTCGTTGTTAAAATACTGTCTCTTGATTTCATAGTCCACACAGACACCTACTCCATAAATGGCGCTCTTGGCACACATATTTGCCTTTGGATGCCAGTTGTTTGGTGTTGACTGCTGTTTCGTCTGTTTGAAGGAAAAACAAAAATCAAGAAGAAGAAGTTGTTGTAAGTCTTCATTAAATTAACGTGTAACAGTAATCTTCCAAAGGTGTTGGCGGTACCTGTTGGGCGTTACCCTCATCAGGTATCATTGGTGTCCTTTTAGGAGATTCTGGATCTCCAATGTTCCTTGAGACTGCATACAGATTGGAGCTATAAAAAGGAAAAGTCAGATTTATTTAATATATTGGTTGGTTCCAAAACCCTCCAGATTTACTTCTTGATGAATGTGTTCAGATTTTAAAGGACTATACTGAATGAAAAGCACTCATTCTTGTTTTTCTAGGATAGGCTGGAGTATGCAAGTGGCCCTGCTGACTAATAAAGTAGAAGGAAACACATTGCTATGATAAAGTAAGGAAAAAATGAGAGTGGTTGGGGATTGAGCTAGTAAAGAACTGTAGAAGAACCGTGAAGAAGAATCGTGATCTTGACATACCTGACTGAAATGAGTTCAATCTCTTTTTTACAAGCGGGAATGTCAAGTTCGAATAACTTTTTTCCAATATTGACCTTGGCAGAAAGCTTCAATGGCAGTTGAGCAGGAGCTTTGCTCTTTATCTCTGAACCGCACTGGAACAACTCTGTGTTGATCCCATGGAAAATCCAGAAATCTTTTGTGGATCTAGAATAAAGAGTGTAATAATACATTTAGAGTTTGCGCCACCAAAACAAATTGTTTGTTGCATATACTGCTGATAATTGCCAAATACACTGGCTATCTATCTTTTTAAATTACCCCACGACACCCTCAGTTTCCAGTGAAATATCTGCATTCACGAGGTCTCCGAGACGCTGAATTTGTGGTGGATTTATTGCAGCTTTAGCTATAGACACACAAGCAGAAGCACACATGTTTAGTACATTTTTCAGTAATGAACAAATGCTGATTACCATTTGCTATACGGTTTGCTATTCCTCACCGTTAATGGTGATCCCGTTGACTGTTTGATAATATTTGGCAACCTCCACTGGCAAACCCAGGGTGGTAGCTTGCAACAAACGAGCCTCAATAGTCAAGAAAGTTTTCGTCCAATGCCATGAAAGTCCTTTTTGTAATATCTCAATGACATTCCACACAGGAGTTCCTTTTGTTGCAGAAGGACTAAAAGCCTACATGGAAAAATCACAGGACAGCATCTCGTAAGAGGTGTGTTGTTGATACCACCAAAGGCTTCGGCATCATCTCAATTAGGCATCTGTCAATTTATTCTCACCATTTTGATGTACTCAAGGAGAGCCTTCTTCATGTCAGCAAAGAAAATCTCTTGTCCAGAGGTGCGCGCATAGGCAGAAAGGATCGGCTTGTCATTTGGCAGCGATTCCCAGTTTTTCAGCTGAAAATAGCACAACACAGTGGACACCCACATCAATGATCTCATGGCGTCACAGCACAGTTGATATTTTTCCCTTGAGGTCTTTGATGTCATACTCACGACATTGAAAATCGCCTGAAAGTCGCTGTAGCTAAAATCGCCTTTAAATCCAGGAATGGTGGGGCCAACCAGCTGCTTGATTGCTTCAGCGCGGACACCAAACTGGAATCAAAAGAAAGAAAACGATTACCATTTGTGTTTGGGAAACTTTATTTTACTTCAATTCTAGTTCAATTAAGTTTTAATAAGACACTGTACCTCCATTAGCCTCATAATTCTACCAATGGCCAAATACTTGTGTTTTGACATGATCTCCGTGGGTAAGACACTTGTTGGACCTCCCAACATATTAAGTGCAGCAGATGTCCCCATTAGAAAATTATCTGCATTTGGAAAAGCAAAAAATGGTCATTTTCATATGCAAGTGTAAATTTATTTATTTAAAATCCTCAAAAGTGGTCTGTTTACTGGTGAACTTGAACCCACCATCAAAGGCGTCCATTTGCCATGATCTGCTCTTGTAGCTAAGACGACCAAACTTGGCAGCAAGACTTTTCGCAGCAAGACTGCAGTAAATTGAACTTTAGCAGAAAACACAAAAATGATTAGATAGCATGTAAAATATACCAGCAAAAGAAACAACAATAAAAAATATAGCTTTTTTTTTCATTGTTAAACTCACAGATTGTGATTGTCTGGAGTCCTGGATCTAGCTATATTTTCCAAGTAAGAGTATGCAAAGCTTGCAAGATCGATGTCTTTTTCTCTCTCTAGATGTGCAGTCAATGTGGAGACGAGAGCCGCCGATGGCTTTGTGTTGAACATGACCATGATTGCCATCATGCTTGTCTCAGGGGCACAGTTCTTTTGCAGGAACACTTTCAGGGCAATCTCTTGGACCTGAAAACATAGACAATATAATAATTAGCTGTTAGGGAAACCACCAACGAAGCTCACACATTTACCAGCTACTGTTAGGATAACTACTATTATGTTCTGACACAGTTTCTTTTATTTCCTTCACTGACAGTGAACATTGAAAGACAACTGAAGACACTTTCCACTTGATTTAACGAACGAAATACTTCACTTGAGCTACAAAAATATGGCATTTTAAATGTAACTAAGAGAAACAGGGCATCTGTATATATATATTAAAAAACCAACTACATGTCATTTAGTGTTCTTACCATTTGGGGATCTCTGCGAGCTGTTAGTCTCAAAGCCTGCACAGCAGCGCTCTGCACACGGCATGACACGTCTACGGGGTTGGCAGCGACTCCAGGGAGGAAGTTGGTGATGGTTTTGACGCTGCTTGGATGACCTGCATTGCCCAGAGCTCTCAGAGCGATGACCATCTCAGTTTCATTGCGGTTTCTCAGGCCCTCATTGGCAAGGTCCATCAGTGGCTAGTTAAAACCATAAATACACATTTAGCCTTTTTTTTTTTTTTTAAATGCTTGTTGACTGCTTTATCATTTTATATATGGATGATCTTCACTGTAATCTCAGATCTTTTCTAGTTATAAGTGTTAATTTTTGAGGAAAGATGTATCTTGAAATTTGGGAATTTCTAATACTTGAAGTAGTATTATTTCAATAGTCCAGTTAAATTTTACATATTACTTAAACACTTACCTCAAAACCTCAACACTCCGTTGCACAGATAATTTCTCATCATATGTCATACAACTATTAGTGTCTGATTACCTGAACAACAGATTGTGGGCATGGTGAATGATATGCGCAGTGTTTGTACACCAGAGAGCCAAAGGACAGCACGGCAGTAGGCCACAGATAAGGACTGGCTTTAACGAATTCCATGTTCATTAGCGTCTGCAAAAGATGCACATGTCATTTAGGTGTTCTTTTTGTTGTTGTTGTTCTTTGTTGTCTGTTTGTTTGTTACATGGTATCAACATCCAGAGTTTGCCAACTCACTTTAGCCTTCTCAACAAACTCAGCTCTGGCCTGGAGATGATTCATAGCTATCAGAAGGGTTTGCAAAGCTTCATTTGCAGACACGTCTTTTGCCTGAAATCTCTTTTCCAAGAATTTGATGACTCTGTCATCGTTGATCTCAGCAACCATGTCCAAGAAAAAGCGTCTAATAAGTGAAAAAGAAGAGAGATGAGAGCTAATTATCAAATACTTCAGAGAAAGATTATCCTTCAAACAAACAGATGAAGAAAAGGAGTTACAAAAAAATATTTATAAAGGCCATAATTTAATTTACCATAGAAAGCAGGTTTTTAGTCGTTACATTTCTGCCTCGCATAATATTAAGCTATTCTTCATTGTTAATGCGCTACACTAAATCCCCCCTGAACTAAGTAGAAGGATAATCAGCTGAAGTGCATCAGCACCAGACTTCAGAGGTAGCCTCGGAAATGTTCTTCTTCATAATGAAAAGCTTTTTTTTAAAAAGAGTCTCGCTTTGAGCTTTAAAAAACTGAATATATTCACAAAA
Organism: Pelvicachromis taeniatus; assembly: GCA_015108175.1. Taxonomy (NCBI): domain Eukaryota; kingdom Metazoa; phylum Chordata; class Actinopteri; order Cichliformes; family Cichlidae; genus Pelvicachromis; species Pelvicachromis taeniatus. The sequence continues at coordinate 19,830 of VURO01035826.1, forward strand.
AGACTTATAACTGAATAATGATACTTTTATTGCAGCTTTACTCATAAAGTTTGTCATAAATACCATGTTAGAGGCTGTATTTACAACACCATCCGACATCTAAACCTCCGCATTCATTCAAGTGAGCATACTCAATGAGTATTAGTGACTTTGAGCATAAAAATGTAGCAAGTTTTCCACATATGCCAGAAACAACATGACATGTCTTTGAATGGTGACATAAAATTCCATTAAATTCAATTAAATAAGTATTGAATATTTTGTTGAATCACAATTGTATTGCACAACGCATTCAGTGCATAACAAAAGTATTCGACCACCAACCGATGGAAAGCACATTATTACTTTGTTGTTTTCAATGCCACACTACAGTTACAGTTACAAACTTGCTGTCACCTCACCGCACTCTGCTAAACACTCACCTGTGTTCGTTGTTTCTTGCCAGTACCGTCCACATCTCATCCAAATCCCTGTCTTGAAGCTTTCGCAAAAGCTGATACACCTTCAAGGTATCCTCAGTTGTTTCACTTTTAACCTCGTTTTTATTATCCTCAGCCAACTGTTTGATCATTCTAAGAGCCTGCAAAGAGAAGCAGTGTACACATTCATAGGTTAAAAAAGAGATTTTTTATCAGTGCATGTCATTCTTGAGGGATTTCACTCATTTTGTTGTATTGTGGTGGAAGTTTTGCTACACCCGTTGATCACTACCTTTGCCTTGGGTTCTGCAAGGTCCTGCATCACAAGAGGGATATTAGCGTCGGAGTTCACTAATTTTTGCACAAGGTCGCCCCTGTTCTGCAATGTCCCGGCGTTGGCAGGTTTGCCTCCCTCACTCACACGAATCAGTACCATTTCCTTCCTGCAGGAGAAGTTGTTTTTTTTTTTATTTGTAATGCAGCAGCTAAAGTTAATTAGCGGGTATAACATGCAGATGCTTTCTTGTCTTACTTTGCCTCCATTCTAAAACTACCACGCTTCACATTAAAGGGACTGAAGTGCTGTCGCTCCAGGCCATAAGCACTTTTGACGATGCCTCCCTCTTCCGTTGGTTGGATGGTGTAAAGGTATTGCACAGTAGAAATCACAGATTCCCCTCTCTAGATTGGAGCATATGCAAACAGAAGCAGCTGATTTTGCTGGATTTCATTCCAAATTGCACAATCAGCTGCATTTACGATGAGACAAATGGGGGCTTGGGGGCTTGAGTGAAATCAAACCTGTTTGGCCTCTTTGTCGAGGACAGCAGTGGCCATGCCGTTTTGCATTGCTGCTTTTATTCTGCAGTTATCGATATCCACAACCTGAGTGATGTTCATGTTGTTTGTTTGCTTGTTAATTTCAGTAGCGTAGTTACTCTGACACACTCCATGGATACAAGCCTACACGGAAAATAAAATTAGCATTATTTACATTTTTACTAATGATGCATGTAGACTTAAAAAATTCAGAAACTGATGACTTGCCTCCTCCAGCTCATAGACAGTTGGTGAGGTCTTGACAGTTGCGTGGAAGAAACTCAGTATCCCTCTCACAATGTTGACAGTGGTCTCAGAGACTTCAGGAGCTGCGTAGATTTGCCGAACGTGGCCGTTGCTATGCTCAAACTTGAAAGGTTTGGTGAGCTGGGCTGCAATACGCTGAGTGAGCTTGGGGGCTTGAGTGAAATCACTTTTCCCTGCGACTCCATTGAGCTCTGCGACGGTCACGTCTGAAACCTTGAAGCCGAAACAGAAAAAAGAAAAATTTTTCAGATTTGAGTAACGAAACACATCGAACAATGTTTGACCCTAAGTAAGTTTACAGACATTGGCATTTGTCTGTAGTATTATTGGTTTCCAAGCTCACAGCAGAAGACAGAAAGATTCTGGAAGATGGCAGAAAACAGCCAGCGTCGCACAGCTGTAGGTGTGCGAACCTCATTGACTTTTGCTTATTTTGTTCCAAAGTAGAAACTTTTTTGATGTCTTAAAGACGAAGCTTCAATAATATCTATTCATCTGACCTCTGAAGAATCGATGGCGCATGATTAAACAATATTAATTCAGTGGATTTATAAATAAAGTTTCAAATTAACTGTCCAACATTGTGTTGTTGTGTATGCACATCATTTATAACTTTAAGTAACCCGTGTGTGGATAATACCATCTGCTGGGACTCTCACCTGAAGAATGAATGCTTGTGGAGATTCACCAGAGATCTTGATGTTGCACATTATCCTCGCGCCAGACTCGGCTCGGTTGGGTTTGCCGAGTCCAAACTTCACTTCTCCTTCATATTTGTACTCGTAGGTTTTCCTGGGATTCAGGTTGATATCTGAAAGGTGTTTTTAAAGTTAAATACCATCTAACTTGAAGTATTTGGAAGTGAATATTATTATTATATTTCTTTAAGATGGATTTATGATTACGATAAAAAGAAAAAGACTCACCGTAACGAGCAGCTTGGCAAGCTAAAAGCAAGAAAGTCAAACATAGTGTTAGCATTATAACACACTGTAAGGTACACCGTGTGTCTACATGAATGCTACAAAATGAAATGCTACAATCAGGCACCTCTTTAGAGTAAAAATAATTACTGATGTTAAAAGGCACACATTTAATAAACACTTTATCTGAAAACTCTAAAAAACTCTAAAAGAATAGTCCATCGTCATCAGCATAATAAAATAAGTAAAATGATATTCTACTCTGCTCTAAATTTTTCAAGTATTATTCACTTGAATAAACCTGAATCCTTACTATAACAGTACAACAACTCTATAAAAGACACTCACAAGGGAGTTTGTAGACATTCTCACCCAAACTTCTCAAGAAAAGTTAGTAGATTATGAAGTGTTGTGGTGCTATCCTTCTACAAGTAACACAAACGGATACTTACTGGCCAGAGCCACAAGGCAACAGAAGAAGAAGACAAGACCCCGCATGGTGAGAGAGGAGTGGAGATCAGGTCTCAGAGCTGTCCTTTTATACGCATGAGCTGTCATTACTCATTGATCCTTCGGAGCACATCAGATGTCTGATAAGGCCAAAGAACATAATAAAATAAACACTCTGTGAAGTGAGGCTGTGCTGACCCATGACACTGTCAGAGCGACACAAATGATATGTCAAAGATAATTTAGGGGGCAGAGCAGGTCGTCCGCTAATGGGAAGGTCACTGGTTTGATCCCCGGCTTCTGTGGTCTGCATGTCAAAGTGTACAAATACAAGATACCCCAGTGCCCACAATCAATCACTTGGTGTGTCTATATCTGAGTGTGATAGGAGAACTTTAGAAAAGCATTATATAAATATAAATGTTATCCTTTTTAATATCTTACAGCAGTTGTGAATGTGGGTTACCTACATATGAAAAAGTAGTTGAGTTGGCTTAAAAATAATTTATATATTTATGGCCTATTTATAAGTTTTATATCACTGATAAACATTGTGAAAACGTTAATTTTTCATCATTCAGAAGAAGAAATAAACACATTTTTCAAAGCTCCGCTGCTCCGTCAAAAAAAGAATCCAGAGATTCGTGTCTGTTCCCTCAGTGAAGCCCAGACATGAAGTACAGAAGCTGCTGCCCTGGTTTGTGCTTTTACTTCTTAAACACCAGTGAAAATCTTGGTTTTCAAACATGTTCATAATACACCAAACACACACACACATTTAAGGATTCTGCCTCGACCTAAACGGGTTAACAAACATCCCTGTTCGTATGTGAAGTTCGAGGGTGATGACATAGAGCGGCAATCAGCTGATGATGTGAGGGTCATGCTCACATTTCACAATGCAGGTCTGTCTTGTGCAATCCCACCCAGTCTTTATTTCACCTTTAAAGGTGACATGCAATATTGAGAAGATTGCAAACTTTTTGTTTACGTTAATTACACTACGTTTGCATTACTGGGATGTAATTAAGCAAATTTATTTATTTAATAATTTTTTAACACACCAGAGTGGTAGCCAGTTCTGGTTTTAAATTTAATTGCGATTCTAATCATAGATTCAAATGGCATAAAGATGGAAACCTTAATACAAAGTTTTACCAAAATCACACACACAAAAAATTATATGCTATATGTCTTGACAGAGTTACAATTTCCTACTGTCTCGGCGTTTAGCTAAATAGGTGCATAAAAAAGAAAAGAAATAAGAAAAATAGTGTCAGTTCTAGATAAGGTCATAAACTTCATAAAAGAGGGATATGGCCACCGTGACATCACAATGAGGATTTTTTTTTTTGAGCCAGACGAGTAAATATATTTAGAAAGAGAGTTACGTGCTCAGTTATCAGCTACAACTCACAAGCTTGTCAACAGTTTAGCGAGTTGGACAGATGCGCAGAAGCACATATGCATACAAATAAAACAGAAATAGATACAGGACCAAAGACTTGTTTTATATGTTGTCAATACAATTAAACAAATAAAAAGCTGTACTTTTTATATTATTTTTCCATTAAAATGATCAGCAGAGCACTAACACAGACAAGCTTAGCAGACAGAGACGTCTTGGCCCTAACTTTATTAGCGTTAAACCTTCAGGGGTTTAACTCAGGCCACAACACTTGCTACAGTGCAGCGTTTGAGGGCGTTCTCAAGACTTCCAGTCACAGGTCAGTCTCTTTGTTGGTTCATTATTCCCTTTAGCTTTAATAGATCTGCAGAGCTAACACGGGAAACACTAACAGGTATGATCTACAGCAAGCTTAACAAGAAACACAAACCTGATGTGTACTACTTGGTAGTGCCTAATTTGTCACCAGTGAGAGCACCTTTTTATTTATTAATTAAATAAATAAAGATTAAAAAAAACTCCTTACTATACTTCCTTCAATTAAGGAACTGTTGTTTTTTTCCCCACTTTCACCTGCGCTTCATTTTTCAGCCCCAGTCCATTACCACATGGTCTTTTTTAATAACGAAACACAGTTTCTAGGATAGTCTGAGGACTGTTAGGTGGCTATCGTAGATACACACTGCTTTCTTGTTAGTTCAGTAATAGGTATTGTAGGATATGGCTTCCTAGCGCCCTCCAATCAATAAATGTGTCCTATGCATTAATAATTAATGCAATATACCGTGTTCCTTCCCCACTTCTGAAATGAACGAGCAGCATGAGCGCGTTTCCTGGCTCTATAAAATAGAGGACTTTCCGGCTGCATGTTTCACTCAAAAGTTTGAGGTTCAGACAGTTTATTAGTAGAGTCGTGATATATGCAAATGTACTACCGTGAAGACAAAAATGAAATCAGTATTTTTGGTAAATTTGTTTAATTGCTAGACCCCAGGCTGACGTTTCTTAAACTCATTAAAAGATCCCACAGCCTAGAAGACAGATAGTTAAGGAATACTAAATGCTGTGTGCTGAAGAGATAACACATATTAATTCATCACTACTTTTTTCTTTAGAGCTTAACATGCAGATAAATAATGCAAAAATACTTTGTCGATAGACGAATGAGTGTGCACGATTATCTCCACTAGATGGGGCCATTGGCCTATCCAACTGTGTCTGTGGCGCATGGAAAGGACACACAGACATTCACGTTGGACTTCCTGTACACTTACCAGTGTGTTTATTTAGAAAAGGCGACTGATGAATGCATTAACCAAGCCCAATGATTTTTTTGCGCTTTTGTTTAAAAGAAATGTACAGCAGAGATGTTTTGCTTTGACACATTTATTTTAATAATTTACAAATCAATTTCAAACAAAAGAAGAGAACAAAGACTTGACACGGCATTGATTATTTGGAGTGTAATGCTTATAAAGGCACTAAAGGTAAAGGTAGTCAATTAAACTGAACATATGCAAACTATTTTTAGTCTATTGTTGTTCCCAGAAGAATTGCTTTTGTGTAAAAGGCAATGCAATTGTTCGGCTTTTTATGTCCAGACTAAAAACAAACAAACTAAAAGTGTGATGCATAATTATGATTCCAGTCTGTTAAAAAGCAAACAAGACACTTTGAAACTACCACTGATACATGTTCTAATTTATTAGACATCTGTACTAAAATCCTCCCACACCATTTTTCCCAAAAGTAAAAGCATGAGTCACAGGATATTAAAAAGCTGTACTATAGACTATTATTATACAAGTGCAGATGGCCTGGCTTTGGCTGCATTAATTCATCTTAGGCATTCAAAACAACAGGGGACATTTTTGAAAAGCCTGTAGTATTCGTCTTGAATCTGAAAAGACAAACAGGGAGAGAAATATGCTTTAGATATGATAAAATGTATGTTTAATCCATACAGTGGTGAGCTGTGCCAATGTTTATATTTACAAGGCTTTCATACATTTGTAAACCTTCACTTGGGCATTTTGTACTTTTAACTCTAATTGATAATTTCACAAGTACCGTATATCTTCCAATAGTGGCCTGTCTCTTATTGATGCCCATTTCTAATAAACGCCGGTTTGAAAACATGTCACGACAAATAGACGCCGGTCTCCAATAGTAGCCGGGCGACCTTCGACCCGAAGTCCCTCCTCGCTGTTGTCGGTCCTCCCGTGTCTCATCACTCGGCCAGCTGTTTCCAATCAGCCGTCATCTACGACCAGCGGTATTTAAGCTGGATGCAGTGACCATCGAAGGGGGATTATTACACTGAACTGGAACTGTTAACTGTACTGCTAACTGTGATTTTCTGGTCTTTTACTTCCTCTCCTGGAGAGTCGGGCGGAGAGAAGTTTCGGGGAGCACCACTCGTGCACTGGGCTACCACAGACAAGGAAACACTCGGGAGCAAAGGAGGAGCACAATTGGGAACTGCATTATTTGTGAACTGTTGGAATACTTTTTGGAGCACTGTAAGTAAACAGTGCTCTTTTTCACCTCAGTCTACAAACCCCGCCTGGGTCCTCTTCCGTGACAATTCCGTCTGAGAAGGGAATAAGAGCCGGTCTCCAATAACCGCCGGTCTCTTTTAAACGCCGAGCCTGCCGGATAATGTTTTGAATAAACGCCGGAGCTACTATTGGAAGATATACGGTATACTAGTTTGTGACCAGTCAAAATAGTAACAGGAAAAGTTTCCGTCAGTTCATTAAATATTTGATAGGGAAAGGTTTATGCCTTAATTTGACCACCCAGGGAGAGCGAAAACATGGCAAACCCAAATAAACTGAGCATGTCTGGAGGCTTAAATCTGAACCCAAAATGAACAGTCTTATCTACAGCATATAACATTTGCTCACATGTGGGTTTCTCTTTTCATATATCGATGATATTTTCTTAACCTTATTATTCTCAGTTGACTATATTAAGAGTGATGAGGACCAGTTTTTTTTTTTGCTGTGTTCTGTTGGGGTCCGTTCCTTCTGTTTCCTTCAAAGAAGAAAAAGCAGAAAAACAAACCAAAAAACGATGTTACCTTTCTGGACAGCACACAGAGGAAGATGAAAATGAACATCCCTTGGAAGGCGTTGGTGATGGTGAACAAATAGGCAGTGAGGGTTGTCTCATTGAGAATGTGCAGGACTCCAAACGTCCAGGTGGCACCGAGCACAAACAACAGAGCCAATGCACCACGGGCACAGGACCTGAGAGGGAGATAGCACTGATTCAAACACCCCGCACATGGCTAAGCTCCTTTCTGAATCAACAATGAACTTAGCTGTAATTTAATTCTGCAAGGGCACCACATGATACCCTAATAATCCACCAGATAAGGAACCTACAACTTGACTTTTTTTCCCCCAACTTACTCAACGGGAGGAAAGATAATCCTACCTGATGTTTTCATAGTGACTGATTTCAGGCTTTTTCACAGCAGTATGCCGGTACACCTTGTAGATGATTACTCCAAAAGCCAAGAGATTAACCTTTAGTGGAACAAAAGAAAACAAACAATCAAACGAATATTATTTTTTTTTTAAAGTTACTTGCTTATTTGAACATATTCATGATGTATGATTTTACCAGGATGATCAAACATGCGGGTCCAATGAAGCTCCATATGAAGTGGTTTTCTGTGCTGAGCCAACACCTACAATGGAATAATATTTAATAAACAATTTAATACGTTTGATTAATATTTTAGCAAATTATGTTTTTCACCTTAGTCTAATAGTCCCATATGTTGATTATAATAATACTGTATGGGGCCATACACACATTTCTTATCTTAGGATGACAAAAAAAAAAAAAAGCTATCAACACTTCTTTTGCATAACTTGTCTTTTGTCTTTTGTAATAACATTTTACACTAATAAACAACAGGACTACTATTTTAAGGGATTTTTATCAAGCTCCCTGTGGTACCCAAAACAGTTCAGAATTTATTTTCTGCCCCACGGCACAACCATCTTCACTTCCTTCATGTCCCTACAGGCCATATTTAATCTATGTCCCCTTGTACTTATAATTAATGCAACTTGTTTATCTTGTTTCCTGATTAGTTGGAAAAAGGAAGAAGTCAAATAATATATATATATGCTGCAAATATTGCCAGCTTACACTTTATCGGTGCCATAGTACTTGGAGCCTAGCGTTGCAGAAATGGCCACCACTACTGCTGGGCTTCCATAGCCGAAAATATAAAAGTTACGGTGCAGAAAGCCTTTGTTGTAGATGACGCCAACCACTATTAAGTACAGATGGATGCCCTCGATGCACATCCAGGCAAAGGCCGCAAGGAAGAAGTAGTGCAGCAGCCCTGCAATCACAGAGCAGAAAAGCTGCCAAGAAACAGACGAGAGAAAAAAAGACAGAGAGGTTTTACAATGTTAGTCAAAATAACAGTGCAAAGGTTTTTTCTGTATTCATATACTCTAAATGTATTTTGCAACCGTTACACATGCGCTGTTATTTTCTATTTGCCTCAGCATTTTCATAAAGTAAATTATCTGCAAGTCAACTGAGAACAGCTTTAAAGCTGAATGTCACAGGTTAGGCAAACAGACGATATCTCGTGCTTCACCAAGTCAAGGGCATCCTCACCTTATGCGTGTACATGTTGATTCCCACCAGGAAGATGAATTCGGCCATGAAGAGGCTACAGCACAGGTTCTTGTGGATGGTGGTTCTGGTGCTCTGAATTTCACTGAAGAACCAGAAGGTGAAGATGCACATGAACAAACAGATGAGCGAGATGATCATTCCCAGCTGCGTGATCCGGGTCAGGATGGTATAGTGGGCCACCAGCTGAGAAGCGAATGGAAAGGGAGGCGTTTCATTCACAGTTTCATGGTGTGCTGGAGTTGTTGTCTTTTCTGCTTGGAATCATTTGGCATAACATAGGCATAGGCTGGGGTTACAGCAGCATGTTGTGCTTGGAGACACTCTGGGGCAATACTGGTCAAATATAATATGCAAGTGGGTTGTTGTCAGTTTAAAAAAAAAAGCAATAATTTCCTCTTTGTTGCTGTAAAAAAATAAAAATCACAACACAATTTAAATTTGAATTAAAACCAACAATAAAGTGAGCAAAGGTTTCAGAGGCAATCTTTAAAGTAGTGGGTGGATGTCTCTTGGAGATGCCAAACATGTGCAGTGAGTCACCTTGCCTCTAGGACCTGAACAGACCTCCTCTGCATTTGGCTTTAGTTGATTTTTTCCCTCTTTCTCTTATAAAAAAAAAAAAAGCAGCGCTTTCAATATATTCAGTAGGACTATCCATCATATTCACAAATAAATTCACCAATTTGAAATTTCACTGATAAACCTGAAGACCATAAGTTAAATTTGACTTGATCCTTTTTCACAGGACACTAATTGTGCACCAAGCAAATAATATAACACTTAAAAGAAAGAGACAAAATTGTGTAGCACTTAATAATTTTAAAGATTAACTGAAAAATTTCCCCCACAGTAGCCGTGGAAACATTGCTGAAAAAAAAAAGCTGTTAAAAAAATTCCTTGATCTTGTTCCCTATTTCACTGTTGTAATTTAGTGTGCACTCACTCACGTTGGCTCGCCCAGAGGACATGAGGATAGCAAAGTGTGTGAGGTGATTGCAGGAGCAAGTGGTCGCATTGCTGTTGACGTGGACTGTCTTGCAGCCGTGAGTGGCCCACCGGCCCTGCAGGCTATCCGCCTCGTACTCCCAGAAGGCGCACTTCGTCACATCAGCTTTAGTGTCTATGGGCTTCAGGGGATGAAGAGGAACAAAGACTGTTAACTGTGGAGTTATTATTAGTTTTTGCAGCTCACTGCTTTGGGCTAACAAATCAATAGGGGCTTAAACTGATCCCAGAACTGGTCTCATCAAAACAGCTATGAGAAATCATCACAGCCCATCTAAAGTCTATTGTTCTATTATTGATTCTAACAGCATTTATGAGATTGGCCAAGTTTTCATGTCATTATTGCAATTGATATGCAAATGCATACAAAATAAATAGACTGGGAAGATCATTAATCATTGGCATATGAGCTTTTTGGCTGGAGTCATTGGGCCTAGTCTAAATGA
>VURO01035828.1:5115-17579 GCA_015108175.1 Pelvicachromis taeniatus
CTTTTAGGACCAGTTATATGATTAGTTCTTAATAACTGATTAAGTCTGATGTTTTGTGCTGGGCATGTGATTTACATTGACAGCATTAAAGAGTTTCAGTGCCTTTTGCTTCTCCTGCTGTACAGTAAATGGGCCTAATGAGAGTAAGGCTGTCTTACCATACAGAATTATTTAACAGCAACATCTGGGAAAATTAGATACATGAGGTCAAGAAGCTGCTGAGCTGGCTGGGTGTGGAATCTGTGAGCACTTTTCACATTTCATACGGACATTTGAGTCATTTTTTTTAATGTGAAAAATTGATTGCGGAAGCTTCGATGAGTGATAAACAATATGCCTGAAGTACACTAGCATTACGCTAGACAGATGAGACTGTCTTAGGGAGGATTCACACAAAAGCATTTGGGGCTTTGACTTATTTGCTTCTCATTCACTTTGAAAGAGGTGATGTCTCGCAATGCTGAACTGAATTATGGATCCGTTGCTTTGCTCGAATGTGTTGAAAATTAAAGGAAATGAAACTGTTGAAGCACCATCAAAGGCGTCGTCCAATCACATCTTGTTTATTTGAAGGTACCAGTATGGACGTTAGCTAGTGACATATCCACAGAGACTGTCGTTGGTTGCTAACGCCGTTTGGCATCAAAATGTAGGAAAAGTTGATCACTGATCAAGGGATGATAACTGAGTTGTAAAAGGCAATATACAAACAATGGACTAAGAGAGGAAATACTTCTTTAACTACTCGTACTGACTACTACATTTGTGGTATTTTGATGACCCTAGTTGTATAATTACTATGCTAATGCTAACTGGTAATTAGGTTATTGTGTCATCAACACAATATAATTGCTTAATGATCATGCCAGTAAAGACCCTTCCCTTCCCCTCCCAAGCCCACCCCCCATAGAAAAGACAAGTGTGAGGCTATAGGATCAAAATGTATTGGGCAGGTGACTGACTGTATAGAGGTTTGTCACATGACATCATGTGCACATTATTCAAAAGCCAGACACAACCACTGATCATGGGGGGCAAAACGGGGTTCCTGGAGGTTGCTGGCTGTCACTAGGTGAAATCAATTGCAAAGAGGGTGCTGCACCATAAATGGCCTTGTCGTTTGTAGCAGATTGCTGTAGTCACCTGTAATTTCCTATGGAAGACACCAACTTGTCTCCATACACTTAGTAACTACCAGCCAAATGTTATTCAATCTTGAAAACATGGCACAACCCAGAAATCAAGAGTTCGCCTTCAAAGTTAAAGTTGTGCGTTAGCGCTGCAGTGCATGCCATGTCTGGCTTGTGTTGGACTTTTGTATGTATCTGAGTATCACTGAGTATCACTGAGCCTTGGGCTGCCAGTGAGATACTTAAATCTGGCACCCTGAGTCCCAGGAAAGTACAGGCAGTCGTTACTCCGATCTGACACCCTGATGGCCAACAGTAGAAATATCCTTCAGCCTTAAGCCGTGTCCCCATATAAAGTGATATCCAGTTTGTTGCTGACATCTAGTTGCTACTGGATATTCCAGGCTTGGGTGCTTACGTAACCCTCTGGTATATTTAACAGCCTGTCACATGTCAGTCAACAGACGTCCTCACGCCTAGCTTTGCTCACCTCAAAGTTGAATATAATTTAATGCGATAAGTGCCCATTTCCCATCACGAGCTATTGTTTGTCCTGTTATTAATACAAAGCCTCAAATTTCACAACAATCTGTGGTCTCTGATTGTCACATCTCCGCTGGTCTCCTCCTCTATGATATTCATACATTCGCCAGGAGATTCCCCCGCATGATTGGCTTATCCCTCAGTCCATATGTAGAGAGAAGGAGTAGCATGAGCGCATTATCAGAGCAGCGGGAGTTTTAGTCCTCTGTCAGTGCGGAAAAGCAGCATTGAGCTGTAGGTCACCTGCTTTTCGTTTGGCATTATCAAATATAAGAAAGTTGTACAATTGCAAGTTAACACGGTGTACTAGTGCTAACAGATGACAACAAGTACAGACTGTTTTGATCAACGTCCCACACAACACAGGTGGTCTGAACGCCATCTGAAGACTGCCCACTGCTATGTTAAGGATCAATCCAAGTTAGCACCATATTGACTCCCTGGAATCTTGATACACGCCACCATCAGGTGGGGAAACTGTTGTCAGTGACACTGAAACTTTGTCTGCGTTTAAACAGCAACTTTTACGTCCTCGGGGTTATTGCTTCTGTTTATCAGCACAAGGGAAGATAATAGCCCTTTTGATAACTGAATAAAAATAGCAACAGTTTTTCCAAAGAGAAGTCAGACTCTCCCTCCAACCAATCCGAAGTCAAAGAGCATTTTGTCAGCTCTCTTCAAAATGCACTAACTCTATCCCCACCACTCACAAGACATTCCAGCACTAAGTGTTTTTGCATTATAAGACAATGTAAAAGCAAAGTTCTGTTTTTTCGATATGCTTATTAGAAGGTGCTTTCAGCTGCTCCCTTATTTCCCAAGGGTTTAATTTTGGTGCATATTTTGCCATTGCTGAGCTAACCCTCCCATTTATCCAGGCTTGGGACCAGCACTAAGAGTACACTAGCTTGTGACACCCAGAGGGCGGATTTGTGTCTCCTCCTAGTTCTGAACCGGGGAGATCTTTCAGACCATGGAGCCACTTCTTTGCATGAACTCTGCATAATAAGAATATGATCATATGTGATGCCAGTGACTGGTAAGTTCATAACAATGCTCTTGATCAGAAAGGAGAAAATGTTTTACAGGGTATATAACCGGGCAAGATACCTTTAACATTTTAATTGTGGGATAGACCTGTAGGCATGTCACACTGTATGAGGGACAGTTAAAGAAAAAATAGAATAGGGCATGGCATCAGTCACCTGTTTTATCAAAGTTGACCACGTTGCACTGAAATTCTCAAACAGAAACAATTCAAATGGGGAAGAGGAACTCGAGTTATACTGTTATAATTTTAGTTTTTCTCTTGGACGTCTAAAATTGCAGCGTATATAAAGTTGATGTTAACATCTCAGGGTGTCAGATTTAAAGAACATTAAGGGGCCAGAAAGGGTAAAACAGCATCTCACAAGAGAGAATTTCTCATTGACAGCATAAGCACAAAGACTTTTCAAAACTCTGACGGTGGTGCTTGTTTAGAAAAACAACAACTTGTGCTTTATGTCCAGACTGGACCGGGGATAAAAAAAAAAGCACAATGCACTCAACAAATCAATATTACAGGATCTTCAGTGCTCAACAAATATGTGACAGGTTTTTGGGTTTAGTGATGCTTGTGTCAGGTCTGAAGAGTTTCCATTATTAGGAGTTTACTGTTTACTGCTTGAAGAGAAATCCAAATGTCTCACACAGTGTTAAGAGTCCATGTGGCACAACTGAACATATTTTCTGTCTTGCTGAATGTGAGACAACCAACCCTTATTAATCATCCAGATCCGAGACAAATGCGAGTGAACAAAAGCAACACAGCAGAACAGTTTCCCATGTAATAAAGACATGGCCGCCTTACCACACGCTCAGAGATGTGTGTGAAGGGGGTTCTATCTGAAGAGAGGCGCTTATGTTCCTACAATCAGACCCCCACCCATCCCCAAGAAGCTCTTATTGTCCCCACATTGTGATAACATGCAGCAGTGATAAGTCCCAGCGCACAGAACTGGCCTAAAATCTCTGAAACGATCCTCTAAAATCTCAAGACGTATACTGACGGCACTGCAGAGAACATAAATAATATGTAGCTGCTGCACAGAACGCTCTGTTACAGTCAATTGCAAAGCTCTCTCATCGCTGCCAATCAGGCGGGTTTTCTTTCTGTTTTCTTTCTTTTTTCCCCCCTCCCATAAGATCCGCGTAAGCTGGAAATGAATGCGACATATAGGCGTGATCGCTCCACATTTACCCTGCAACATGGACATCTGGATTCATTATTGATGCTGTGTTGGTGCCGCTGCATGTGGAAAGGGTGGGTTTGGCGCACGGGGAGTCGTCTACGAAAACCCCATCTCCCTCGTTCTCTGTCTAACACACACAGAATAACACAGACGAACACACACACACGTACCCCCCCCCCCCCCCCCCCCCCCACCCCCCCCCACCCCCCCCCCCCCCCCCCCCAGTTTTTCTTTAAGCAGATACTTGAACTCTAACTTCATGCAGACTAGCCTGTTCACACCCTCTCTGAGAGGAGGAGGCCTGTTGAGGGACCGGGAAACACGGCCTGAACATGCTTCAGGTGTGCGCTACCCGCAGTAGCGAGACTGCGATGCTGAGCCAATGCAGCGGCAACACACGCCCCTCCGCTCCGCTTCTCGTTGCCTGCCTGTCAACACACACACACACACACAGAGACTCCCCTCCATGTCGAAGGACAGACACGCGCGCATCCGAGTCTCCAACGCCACATAAATGTCCAGTCAACACATCTTGCGCTGTGAAACATGCATCTGGATGGGCAAATGTGCAAACGCACTCGTGTGACACATTTCAATGAGTGGGGGTGCGAGCGCGGCCGTGTCTACGGCGGGCTCGCATGCAGCTGTGTTAAAAAAAAATATATATATTTTTTTAATTTATTTTTTTTTTTGAGGAAGGGACACTAAGAAGCATTAGAGGACACGTGAGAGATGTTAATGTATGGAAAGCAAAGCCAAAAACGCTCAGGTGTAAATCATGGAGCGATTTCTCCCCCTAATAAGGGGGTATGCACATGTGTTCGTGTACTTACGCACAGCCTCCTTTTTGGGGTCTAGGGCACTGGCAGTCTGCTGTATCTGGCCTATTTTATTCTGGAGGACCCATACCCGTTGGTTGGTGTTAACGATGTCGTTTTCCAGCTCCTGAAATAAGGAGCAGGCGTGTCGGGCCAGGTCGGAGAGCTGTCGCAAGGTCCGGGAAAGAACCACATTACTGATGGCACACAGGTCCTCGAAAAGCAGACCATCATCATTGGGGATTGGGTGCCTGCACAGAAGCTGCGGCTCCACAATCCTTTTGGCGAATGGCATTTTGCACGCCGAAGACGATAAGGGTTGTAAGCCAAGCGTAAAATCCCGCTGCCTAGAAGTAAAAGGTAAAAGGGTAAAACAGACAACATCCAAATATATAAATCCACGAGAAGCCCGATGAGGTTCAGGCCGTCTGCGCGTTATCCCCGGGCGTCAATCCAAAGTTCCCAGATTCTCCTTGAGATCCTCCATCCTGCTGCTGGTTTCTGGGGCTCACTCACACTCCCGCTCACACACGCATACACATGCACACACATGCAGGACACAGCTAAGCCCAGGTCAGTGGTGTGAGGATGCGTGTTGAGTCTGCGATCATGGGTTGCCTCCGTCCAGCGTCAAATCAACCAGAGCGAAAAGGAAATGCCGCTGAAAAGTTTCAAAATAAGAATCTGGGTCAACGAAAATGATAGAAAATCACGGAAGTGGTGTCACCAAAATTGATGGTAATTACTCGGGATACAGAGGTGGACACGACAAAAAGTGGAAACATTTCTCACAAAACCCCATTTTTGAAATACACAAAGGTTATTTCATAGCCGATTCTTTTATTTTTTAGGCCTTCCCTCGTTTTTCCGCCAGAATTGCGGTAATTCTTCTGGTAATTGATGCAACCTGGCTCCATGGCCTGAAGTATGTGCAGGCAGAGAAGATGAGGGGGAAGGCTGAGGTAAAACCCGGAGATGCGGATGTGAGTAGAGGGGGAGCTGGGGACACAAGTTGATATAATTTCAAAGAGGCAGACATCCAAACTCATCTTAATAACTAATAATAATAATAATAATAATAATAATAATAATAATAATAATAATAATAATTAATAATAATAAAAGTTCCAGTATACTGTACTGAAAAAAAAAGTCCACAGGATCTAATTCTTCATGAAAGCAGCTTTTCTAATTTTATGAGAATGTCTTACAAACTTAAATAACTAATTAAGTTTCTAAACTGTACTAAGCAAACAGTTTTATCTAACTTACTTCATTACTTGGAAGAATCGAACACAATTTATTAAGATAAAGAAATTAATGTATTTGGCAATTAGACTCTGATGACCCATCATGGCAGACCACAATCCTAGTGATGATAGGATTTAGGATATGACACTGGTGGTGGTGGTGGTGAAGATGAAGCTTGGATGGAGCTTCTCTGACTGAGGTGTTTGTGAGGTGGAGATGGGGAGGAGGTGGGTTGCACTAATGAGAGTCTGAAGGGGAGAATGACAGAGAGCACATATGAACATACTGAACTTGCGCATAAGCTTCATGTTTAAATACTGCAGAAAGGAACCCTTTAGCTGTGTTTGATTTTGAACACAACTTTCTACACAACTATACCCCAAATATAGCTGGAATATAATTGTCTCTTGGCGCCATCAGGCAGTGACCTCTAGCTCGCACTGGGGCAGTTGGCAGCTGAGTGTGAAGCGGCTGGGAGGAGAATTAGCACCAGTTCTGAGGTCATGGCTCTGAGTCGATTTCAGAGCGATGGCCAAGTTTGCCTGTAGCCAATAGTGTTAGATGTTGGCATAAGAATAAGACTGTGGATGCAAGCTGCGAAAATGAGCTCCCTTTTTGTGAGGAGGAGCAAGGACACAGGGTGCGTGCACCTCTCAAATGAGGTGTTTTGGGATGTCCTCCGTGCAGAGGTTAAACCTCTCAACTAGGGTGGGACCAGCTTTGTGTTCCCCCAAAATAGCTGAAGGAGTTGGGTGCACCTAGAGAGGTCTGGGTGCCTCCCTGTGGACTGCTAGCTTGTGTCTTAAATTTTGTTTACTTAGTATTAAAACTGTATTTCCCATTGAACAAAGAACATGGTGTTTTGCTATGTCTGTGTAATCTGTACTTGTTGTTTAAACATTTAAGTTACAGTTAAGCTTTGTTTTTCTGACATAACCCCCCCCCCCAAAAAAAATGCACGCAAAGACTTAAAACCACAATTATAGATAATGTCGACATAGCAGCTAAT
Organism: Pelvicachromis taeniatus; assembly: GCA_015108175.1. Lineage (NCBI taxonomy): Eukaryota > Metazoa > Chordata > Actinopteri > Cichliformes > Cichlidae > Pelvicachromis > Pelvicachromis taeniatus. The sequence goes on from VURO01035828.1 coordinate 12,101, forward strand.
GAATATAAACACACAACTTACAAAATTTAATTGTATGGCTATGTTGCAATGCACACTTCACTGCACAGTATCTTCTCATGATGCAGTTACTAAACTGTTAACCCTGTAAACCTCTCCAAAAAGTTTAGCTACAGCAGATCCTGTGCGATAGCTAAACCATATCCAGTCAACCTATTTTTTCTTTTCTTTTTTTGCTGAATTTCTGTTTCCAGGATGCTAAGCCTGCCCGTTGTCTGTTTCGTTCACAGTGATTAGCCTGTAGCCTCTAGGCTCAGTCTGTATATAGACATGTGCAGTAAACTTGCTGTTGCAGCAAATCTGAGGCAGTGCAGATTAACAGGAACCTGTCACAGGCCTCTCGCCGAGCTGCCAAGAAGACAAGCATGCTACAATTGTTCCCTATACACTTATGCATTATATCCTTTAGTATTAATTATAATGAGACAGAATTTGTCATGATTAGTTCAATCAATTAGACATTTGAGAAATATTAAGACAGGGCTATTAATTTTGATAACCAGATCAGATCATTTCTGACCATAACAAGACTTTCTTATGATATGATTATCACCTGGAATAGTGTAGCTTTTCTGCGTACAGTTTATATAACGTAAACCCTATGTACAGTCTGCGGTCTGAATTTTTGTGTCATCATGGAGAAATGCTTTCCTGGAGATATCTTAAATGTTGAGAATTGGCACATAAAGCTTAATCAATAACTTTGGCAGGTCTGTAGACAGGTTTGTCCACATGATGGTGTTGCAGACACGAGATACAGTTACACAACTTTACAGGTTTCCACAAGCATTCTTTCCCCCAGTCATTAAAAAAAAAGTTCCTGGCATCAAAAATCACATTTCTTAATTTCAGAATGTGATACACATTGACAAAGTGAATTGCAAATCATTGCATTCTGCACAGCATTGGTTTGTAGCGTTATTGTCCCAAATTCCCATTTTGTACTTCCACAGACTGCATGTCCTAAATAAGGTTTGGTGGTGCAAAACAAATTGAAGAAGTTCACATCAGTACCTGACGGTACTTTTTACGCAGAACAAAACTTTTTTTTTTTTTTATGTCTAAATTGTTGTCAGAATTGATTCCCTCGGAGTGTAGACAGGAGGAAATACCAATAAAGCTTCAGATTTTTAGGATTCATGAGGATCGAAATAGTGTTTAAACGTGAGACGGAAAAAATGTCAAAGTGCAGAAAGGACTGTAATTCCGCTAGTTTCCATAGGAAGGCACTGTTGCACCAGCGTTTCATTACATTCAAATTGCTGCTAAGGTAAAAACATATATTTGGAAACTGCCACTCTAAAAGCAGGAATATATAACAAAGGTAACATTCACAATCATGCTTTCCTCAGAATACCCCAAAGTCTCAACCCAAGATTGTCTTGGACCAAATCTAGATTGCTGATGTTGATGCAGTAACAATTTAGACTGGCCTTTATCTCCTTATTTTACTGATGTTTTAGTCAATTATTGATTGATTTGTGTCAGAGAAAGCCAGAAAGTATTAAATAATCTTTGGTGTTAGTAATAAACATAAATATGGCATAAACTTTGTCCTTATGGCTGATTACTTATCAGTATTTAGGGCCTAACAGCGCATGACTTGCAGTTTTATCTACTGCTTGGAAATTCGTCACCAAAAGATAAAGCAGTTTGAGGCTCATCTAAAGCTAGTGTTCTGTTTTTCTTCTCAAATGGTCATCTTTACATATAAAATTACCTCAGAAAAGTGTCTGTGTGTGTGTGTATTTACTTATTTAATAATAGCTTTTTGGGGTTCTGAGATTAAACGAGCATATAAAGCAACAAAAAAAAAGTAAAATTAACAACATGAACTTAATAAACTTATTAAAGACACAAGAAAAAAGCCAAAAAAAGAAGAAGTTATAAAATATAGTAATAATAAATAAAAGTAAAACAGTGTTATTCAAAATTAAGATAAGACTGATGTCTTGTTCATAACAACAACCTTTTCACTTCCAGGCAGGCAGTATATTGAGAGAATCTATCAAAAGAGCACATTCTGTGCACATGTAACTAACTAACTGTACAGCTTGATAATTATCAAAGCGAAACTAAGACTTCCCCTTTTGTGAAAACGGCCCACGGATGTTCACCGCGTCTCTGAAACATTGTATCTGTAAATGCATACACCCTCCGTTATGGCTCCACCGTCCAAAGGCCAAGGCAGCACACAAGGTTAATGAAGCTGTATAACAGAGTCCTTCCCTCTCAGCGAGAGTTTGTCTGCGTGGAGCTGAAGCAGCCAGCATGTCTCCGAGGATTCTTGTAACACTCCTGGCCGTGTCCTGTGCTGTTTCTGCTCAGTCAGATGTGGAGAACCAGGCGAGGGAGTTCCTGGACAGGTTTGACAAGGAGGCGACTGACCGTATGTACCAGTACTCGCTGGCATCATGGGCCTACAACACCAACATCACACAGGAGAACTCAGACAAAGAGGTGAACACTTGGAAAACATTTACTTTAAAATGTGGTTACTTTGTTACTGAATTACAAAACCTCAAGTCCTTCACTACAGGCAGAACAGGCAGCGATCTGGGGCAACTTTTACAACAGCATGTCTGAAGAGTCCCAGAATTACCCCATCGACCAGATCAAAGACCTGGAAATCAAATTACAGCTCATTTCCCTACAAGACAAAGGCTCTGGTGCTTTGTCCGCAGATAAAGCTGCACATGTAAGACTATTTAAATATTAAATTCAACTTTGGCAACTGTTCATTCGTACAAACTACACAGATAAAGTTGTCTTCCACATCAAGTTAAACATTTTGTCCCTGTGTATTCTTTCAAATCTTCCTGTAGCTGAATAAAGTCATGAGTGAGATGAGTACAATCTACAGCACCGCCACAGTGTGTATGCTTGACGACCCGCTTACCTGTCTGACTTTGGAGCCAGGTAAGCTCTTCTAATAAGGACCTGTTGTAGTGACGTGTCAGACAATGACAGGCCGAGCAGTTTATTATTATCACGCTCACTAAGAAGATGAAAATATGTTTGTTTGGGACAAAAGTTTGTACTTGTTACAGTAAAGATACTTTTGTAACAAGAGATCGCAGCAGCGGGCAGCTCCAAATGTGTGATTAGTGAATGAAAAGAAGATACTAATTTTACCTGCAGCACAATAGAAAGCACTATGTTTATGTTTGCAATGTGATACCTTATCATAAAATAATAAATTTTGCTTTGGACTAATTGACCACTGCTGCCTCACAGTCAGAAGGCTCTGGGTTTGAATGTTATGGCCAGCTGAGGGCCTTTCTGTGTGCCTGCACGGCTTTTATCCGGGTCCTTGACTTTCTTCCCATGATCCAATAGAAGTTCCTGTTAGATGCATTTGTGATTTTAAAATTTGACATAGGTGTAAATGTGAGTGTGGCTGGTTGTCTGTGTTTTTTTAACCCTATAGTGGACTGCCTACCTGCCCAAGGTGCACACCTGCTCTTGATCAGTGTCAGAATAGATACAGGAAGAGCAAAACCCAACTTTACTTTTGAGTTTTTTAGTTTATTTTTTTTCACACACTTCAGTGTGAGTGTGCCCTGACACCACCTCGTGCCTTTACTTGTTTACAGGACTGGACAACATAATGGCCACTAGTCAAAACTACGATGAACGTCTCCATGTGTGGGAGGGCTGGAGGAAAGAAGTAGGAAAGAGGATGAGACCTCTCTATGAAGACTATGTGGATCTGAAGAATGAAGCTGCCAAGTTAAATGGTGACGAACTAAAATGAAAAAAAAAAAAAAAGTATTTTTGAATGTGAGAATGACAGTGCAGTGTGTCCTGATGCAGACTGTAACTTTATCAGGGAACTGTAGTGATATAAACGGATACTCAGTGAAGGGTGAAGATAGTTAGAAAAGAGCTGATAGTGTTCAGTGATCACACATGACCACTCCTTCACCACTGAGGCCTAATTAGTAGTGTCATATCTTACATTATGCTTATAACGTGTGATTTCCATCATTGCTACAAGCACCACGAAATGGTTAAAAAAAAAAAAGAAGCTTTTTTTTAGCATTGGCGTTTTTTCTTGATCTCTGACACAAACACTGCGTGCAGGCTTTGAAGACTACGGCGCTTACTGGAGATACAACTACGAGACTCTCGAGGACGACATCATGTACCATTACACCCGAGATCAGTTAATGGAAGATGTCCGTTTAATATACAAACAGGTACGTCCTTGTCTGTGTGAAGCGTTGCTTCACGCTTCAGTGCCTGTGCATTAAAGAGAGTTTGTTATGATTGTGTGATGTAATTAATATCAATCAGTTATAATAATTATAGCAATAATTATAGACTGGGTTTATTTTTCACAGATCTTGCCTTTATACAAGGAGCTGCATGCCTATGTGAGAGCCAAGCTTATGGAGGTCTATCCAGGGCACATTGATTCAGATGGATTTCTCCCAGCCCACTTGCTGGGTACGTTTCTGGTTTCAAAACTAATAATGAAACAAAGGACATTGAATGGGAAATATCCACCTACTAATCTAATAATTACATTTTTTTTATATGCTTTAATTTTTACAGAGTTAGTGTTTTTGGCATAAATTCAGCACAGTTGCGAAGCAAATTTGAGAGAGGCATCAGGAGCTTTATTATCATGAAAGAGTCAAGATTAAAAGCAGTTTCGTTATATACAGAAAGTTAAGATCTTCACTTCCTGTCCTCTGTGATTATCAGGCTCCAAATAACTTTTAAAGAGAAAGTTTGAGTCGTTTTTAATGGGGGGGAAATATTACATATGATTTCCCCCATTTTCTTCCTTTTTAGTGTGCTTTTTGTATTATGATCACTCCCTCGTGTATGCACTTTTTTGTATTATTTTCTAATTTGATCCTTGATTTAAGAGTCTTGGTTCATGGGGCTTGTGGGATACCCGATGACAAAAGAAAAAGAGCTATATCTACATTTTCAAAAATTGTTGTTGAGGAAGCAGGTAGTTCATGAAAGCTGTCATAAGCTCAGAACTGGAAGTGTGTCTCCCTCTGTTGTTCATGTATTATCACTACTTCTCTGTGCTATAGAAAAATAATGCCAGCAGACTTATTACATTGTACACGTGGCTTTTAGCTGGAAATAACTGATCCACCTCACATGCAGTGTGCAGAAGAAGAAAATTTATGAAAAAATAACTTCCGTATTTGTTGATTGTTCAGGCGACATGTGGGGAAGATTCTGGACCAACCTTTATCCCCTAACAGTGCCCTACCCCGACAAACCGGATATTGACGTCAGCCAGGCTATGGTGGACAAGGTATAGCAGAACATTTTATTTATAGTAAAAAAGAGAGCCCTGTGACATGGGGTGCTCTGTCCAGGGTGTACCCTGTCTCTTGTCCTATGGTAGCCCCCCCCCCCCCCCCCCCCCCCGCGGGGGGGGGGGGGAAAAAAGAAAAAAAAAAAGTTTTTTTTAAAAAAAAACAATCTA
>VURO01035830.1:6302-36862 GCA_015108175.1 Pelvicachromis taeniatus
AAAGAAAAAAAAAAAAATATTTTTTTTATATATATATATATATATATATATATATATATATATATATATATATATATATATATCAAAGCCACAGCATTTATAATAGACAACGAGGTGCAGTGTATGGTAATTAGCTTCTTTTAAACCTGCACCATTAATTAAAACACTTTTCTGACAGCTACTACAGGTAAGAGGATGTTTTTGCACGTTTAACGGAAAAGTCTTTGTAACAGAGCACTAGAAAAATGCTAGTCATTAAACAGAACTAAAGAACACACAAGCTGTTAAAATGTATTTTAAATAATTTGTTGAGCCTGAATTAGTCTTCCTCCATCTCCTTTCTCTGTGGTATTTCCACATGCAGCACCTCTGGGAGTAGACATACTCAAGACTGGTAGTGGCAGTTAGAGGCACTTTGAGGCGCCTCATTCATTAACTTTGTTGACACAGACCCACAGGCCACTGTGTGTGTTGTCCTGGTATAACTCGTTTTGTGGGGACCTAATCTACTCACATAGTCACATTACGAGGACATGCCTTCTTTGTAGGTAAAAAAAGTAAATCCCTAAAACTTAAGACCTGGAAAAGAAATGTTTTTGGTAAAGGTCCAGAAAAGTAGGGGCTATGTTTATGGTTACAGTGCATGTCTGGAAATTAATATTATTTAGTGTCCTCCATCATGTCCTCCACAAAGAGCATGCAGTTGACTTGCCTGTGAGATGGGCTGGTTAACATAGATCCATCCAGTGATGGGGTTGACCTGCAGGTACTCAGGCTGCTCCAGAGACATGGCGTAAGTGATAGCTGCATTAGTGCCAAAGTCATCATCGTGAGCAGCCACACGCAGAAAACTGGTACCGACCAAAGTGTCCTCCCTCAAAAAATCTGCACGGGAAAGAATGTATGTGTACTAACGTTACTGGTCACAAGAACTTGCATTATAGTAGCTGAAGGCAATGGATGATAAAGATCCAACATGATGGATCTTAGAAACCCCTTGGGATCTCTAAAACCGTCTTCAATTAAATCAAATTACTATATAAAGGTGCATGAACTCAGTCAAATTCTCTATGACTTAATATCAATTTTATCTACTTCTGCATTTTTTAATGGGTCCTGGTTGTGCCCCTGCTTTATCAATGCTATGTACATTTCATTTGGATATCAACGTGTATAACATTTATCCCACACTTACACTCATAGCGCAAATTCTCAAACTTGGGGCTGTTATCATTTTGGTCCAGTATTTGAATGGTGAGCTGACAGATGCCGATCAGTGGCTCCTCTGCCCAATCAGTGGCCGTTACTGTGATTGAATACTCTCTTTGCCGCTCCCTGTCGAATCGCCGGGCTGTCACAATCACCCCTGTGAATATAGAACAATGATCAAACATACACACGGCAATACCACCCAGTGGTTCGGCACCCCAGTATTTCCACCCGTCATCCCAATAATTTGTAAACAAGTAAACAATTATGAATTTATTCTGAGTAAGTCGAGCATTCCTTTCAAGTGCGGTGACTTTGTTATTAAATCTTGAGATGAAGAAGACTGAGCACGAGCCTAAAAGAAAATGACTGACAGAATAACATGTTGACTGCACGTGCCAGGACTTCTGAACAGCGTCTCTATTTGCCTACCCCTTAATCACGTACACTCTTTTTTGTATAATCACACCAAGCTTCTACCAAATTGAATGAGCTGTTAATCCGTATGCAGGTTAAATTCCTAAGAATAACAATTTAACGTATAACAGTTGCTATCGTATCAGTATGCATCCTCCTCACGTCTCCACGCCCCAGCTCAAAATTACCATTAGAGATGACAATTACCATTTAAATACAACACATTCTATGTACAGCAGGTTCTCTGCTCTACGTCTAATTGAGACCTTTTTAACCGCAGACGAACTGAGACTGCTCTACCTGTGTCCGGATGGATTCTGAAGGCAGGCATTGCGCTGTCTCTATGCATTAGGCCATATTTGACTTTTCCATTTGCCCCCTCATCTGCATCCACGGCATGCACTTGCAACACAAAAGTCCCCGTTGGCTGGTTCTCCAGCACCGAAGCCTGTTCACGATATTGCTGGCACTGAGATAGAGTGGGGGAGAGGAAACAAGGAAGGAGAGATAAATACAAGAAAGTAGTCATATATACGGGATTGTATCATCAGAATACGATAATATTAATAAGAAAAAGGGGATCAAAGAAACTAAACTAATTAAGTAGAAGGTCACTACACACACCACACAGGGAGATTCTGCACATGAAACACAATATAGCAGTTATAGATACAGTAGACCACATCTATGGAAATGAAAACACTTGAACCGATTTCTTTTGAAGAGCCAACAGCGAACAGCTTTGTCTTTGCAAAGAATTCAATCCATTCCCCCTAATGAACATATGCCCCAGATAAAGAGCAGCTCTCTGGAGTCTCTCTTTTTTGTAATCAGATATAAAAGCCAGCTACTCTTTCAACAGAATGACCATGAAAAAAGAAAAACAATAGACAAGGAGGAGTAAGAATGAAATGGAGAGAAGGAGATGGATCAAAGGATGTGAGCGTGCAATTAAAAGAAGAATAATGCAAGAGTTCATGGGACGTGATGGCACAGACAGCATGGCCGGAGGCAGCTGTTCATAAAAATCACATAACATAAAACATAAGGTCATGCTAGCCCAGGTGGTTCTGAAGCATAACTTGATATTCAAACAAATCAAGTTGCCAAGAGTTCAAACCCGCTCGAAAGACCCCAGGAGCTCCAGCTCTGCATGAATATGTCTTCTGCCGGAGTTCAAGTCATTCCTAATTAAGGAGGAAGTTAATTAAACAGGTACAGTATATTGTGATGATTTTGCACATTTTTTTTTTCTAAATTAATTGAAATCCCACTAGACTGCCTAAAGATAGAGTGGGTGTGCGGGCTAATCGGAACTCATGGGAAAAACAGAGCAGAGAGAGACGGAGGCCAGGGAAATGAGAACACCAAGGCAAAATGTAAGAGTGCTAGAGAGTGAGGGGAGAAGAGGGAGGGAGGAAGGAAAGAGGAACAGCTGAAATGCAATGAGGGGATAAGAGTGAGAAAAATGCAACAATGGATTATAAAAGGTTCACGTTGACAGCAACAACAAAAGAAGGAATGCTTGAAAGGTCTGACATTTTGGGAAATACATTTACAGACTCTTTTTGCTGATAGTTAGCCGAAAAGATCAATTCTACTTGTATGGCCTGCATGGTGAATATATAGCTTGAACCAGTAAGCAGTTAGCCTATAAAGACTTAACACAGGTTGGAAGTATTGCACAATCCAAAGGTGCTAAAAAGTCTTGAATAAGAAACAGCTAAACAACCCCCACTACATTTATTTTGAAAGTACTACTTTTCTTCTTTGTCCTTGGTTGCCCCCCTCCCCCTTCTGATTTTCTCACCCACGACCAATTAGTTATACCTGTTCGGCAATGCCCCGTCCTTTCTGTGTATTTAATTTGTCTTTGCCATCTAGTCTTTGCCAGACTGTCTGTGTCCTTTGCCCACCCCTGAGCTCCTGAGCGCCTTTGTCCGTCATGCTGTCTACTCTGGTATCTGCCTTGTTTTGCACCTATAGTTGTGCTAAGCTTCCGTGTGTTTCTCATGTGTTTTTCCACTTACATCTTTGTTTATCTTCTTGGATTTAACCCGGAGTTTTTTTTGTAGGGATTAAGTAAAAACAAAATGTACTAAAAGTACTTCGGGATTTCTTCCTCACCTCCTCAAATATAGGTTTGTTGTTGTTGACATCATCGACCCCAACGATGACCCGGGCAGTCGAAGAGAGAGGGTGTGGTCCGCCTGATGCGTTGTCATCTGTGGCCGTTACATTCAGGACGTACTCCAAGCCTTGAAGCTTGGGCAGGGGAGTGGAGCGGAGACGGATCAATCCTGCAAAGACCGCTTAAATTACTACTTGTATAGTATATGGTCTATACTAACAGAGTACATACAACCATTCTATAGCTGTTAAGTAGGATGTTATTGCTGCTGAGGAAGTGAACGCATAGTAAGGGATGTGCTATCAATAAAAACACACTAGAAAATGCATACTGCATGCTGTTGTTCTAGACGTTGGAAGCAAGATAGCAAGTAGTGAAAATTCACCTCTCAAGTCCACAGAAAGGTAGAAATCTGATATACAGACTAAATCCAAAAACCAATTTCACAGTAGTGATTTTGTCACATTTCTAATCTAATAATTGCATGCTTTCCTCTAAAGATGCCCATCCAGCTAAAGCACTTGAGCGAAAACATAAAGCAGTACAGTGAGTCTGGTCAGAAGTTAACGAGGCTCAGCAGATGCCTATTAGCTGTTCCTCTTGCCCCCTTTGTCTGCTTTCATGTAACAGTCAAGATAAAAGGTGGGATAAAAGGATGGAGCATCTGAGTCAACATCTTTCTCGTCAACAGAAATACAAAAACATCAGAGGTTGCAGAATGAGCAAGCAGCCTGTGATGTGGGGAAAACCCATTGAAGTGAGAGCATGGGGAGTTTTTTTATTCTCTTGTTGTGTTTCTCTTCATCCCCTTCAATGCTCTTGATTAAAGACAACACAGCATGCTGATACACACATATGGGAGCGCCTGACTTCCCTCTCTGCCGTATTACTTGTAATTTCACCTGCTCACATAGCAGAGACAGATCCAAGGTTCTAATGACAATGCGTGACATTGACATTGCTGCACCACTACATTAAAATTCGCCAACTGTGGGACGTGCACAGCAATGGTCTCGCCTTAAATGTCAGCCTTGTTTACAAATGCAACACCAGCTCAACCAGCTATTCAGTGAGCCAGCACTCCCCGCATATACAGTAAAAGGGAAACCATATAGTGAATTCCCCGCACCCAAAGGATATCAGCCTTAGCATTTTCTTTCTCTGAGGATACACAGAAAGGCTGGAAAGAAATATAAAACGATGACACAAAAGAAAGAGGAGCTGGCGGAGCAGAGCTTGGAGATTGCGAACTATGATAGAGCAGTTGTTGTGAAATTGAATTGAAAGGGTTGGGTGACAAATGTCACAGAGATTGCCACTGGTTTCGGATCAAAGGGTAAATAAAAAAGATAAACTGTGCAGTCATCAATGCTAGAAAGCTAAGAAACATGTGGAACATTCCTCTCTGTACCTGCAAAAGCCAAACCAAGGACAGAAATTTCCTAAATAATGTTGTAGATTTTATTTATGACCCTAATAATAGAAAGAGCAGCACTTGTATAGCTTTTCTTATCAGCTTTCACTATCTTTTCACACTGCCTTTGAAAGTAGAGGCCGTTCCGTGCGCACCTTTTTTGCAAAAATATATTTGAGAACATTGAAAGTGCAATTTGAAAGAAAGCCCATCGATTACAATGAGAACTGAATAATATGACACCTGGTTGGAAAATTAAGAAATATCACCTTTCTGGCTGTCAATGACAAAATTTTCTTCCTCATTGCCTGCTGTTATGGAGTAGATTATACCATCACCATCTGGATCTTTGGCCAGGACTGTTGCGACAAGGGTGTTGGGGCCCGCATCCTCAGAAACGAATGTTCGATATCTGCAAAGAGGAACTCAAGTTTAGAGAAAGTGAGAACACGTACTTGGTGGAAGTCAATAATAGAAACCCACAAACAGAGAGACCAGAGATATGAATCATTTACACAGTCTAGGGCATCGGAAAGCTGATTAGACTTATGGTTGTGGCTTTTACTTGTCACTATGATTTAACCTGTCCTCTTAGCTGGCCAGACCAGAGACAAATGATAATGCCTACTGGGATGTTGAAGCCATCGAACAAATGGTGCTTCCACATACCCTGCCCACTGTGGGCCATTTGATCCACTGCCTTTTAAAATGTCAACAGTGATTTGCTTGCTCTGTGGTGCTGGGTAGGAAAATGCCCAGCAAGACACAGGAGACTGATACACCGCTGTGGTACAAAGCACAATGGGGAGGAGATTAACTCTGTGACTCGGAGGACGCACAGAAAAAAAAAAAAAAAAGAAGAAGGAAAAAAAAAGGTGAGAAAGGAGCAGCTAGGTGACAAAAAAGAAGGCTGTCAGTGAAATGACAAGTAAAGTGATATGTGGGAGTGGGAGAAAAGAGAGAGGAAAAGAGGACGGCTGACAGAGAGGAGCAGGATGTAAGAGGGGGCGGTGTTCTCACAGAGTTCGTGTTGATTCGTCAGCAGAACTCATCCCCGTGAGATTTTGTGCTGTATCCTCTTCTAATGTGTGTGTGTGTGTGTGTGTGCGTGTATGTAGGGTGGGGCTGCGGTGTCTATGGTGAAAAGTCAGAGGTGATTGATGGTTTACAGAAGAACGCTGATGGGTGATTCATCTCCGCCAGCCTCGGCAATCTCCGTGGCAACATGAGTGACCTGTAATCTGTCACCCGGCTCAGAGGCCACCTCTCCGCAGCTCTGAGGGGATGAAACATATACACTCCCTTTGCTTTTCTTCCTGAAGCGTCTTCCTACATCTCACTGAACTGTGAAGTTGTGCTCAGACACGGTACGCCTGCCTGCCTGTCTGCCTGTCTGTCTGCTTCCCTGCATGTCTGGACATTTTGCATTTCCATGGAGTCTCTTCGCTGTCTGTCCCTCACTTCAATCACATTTAGCCTCTCTGTGGCTCATTCAGATACAAACTGAGAGGAAAGAAACACCAGCCTGTCCACTCGTCTGTCAGACAAGTATCTCAATTAATCTGAACATAAGAGTAATTTCTTAAATATTAATGTGCACACGCTACCTCCACATGAGTCTCTGTTCTTTTTTGAGCACTATAGCCCAACTCTAATCTGCAGCCTACAGCCTCTCACTGCACTCGCACATTTACATGGAGGCTCCGCCACATTAAGTGTCATTCCAACCCTACTAGCCTTAAGTGTGAGTGGGTTATGAATCCCTCCAACACTGAGACTGCATCAGTGCAGGCTTACTACCCACAGTGCTGAAAGGTGAAGAGCCTGTTTTGTTTCCTGCATGAAGGCAACGCCACACATATGATTGTTGGGGTTTAGGGTCTTTATCTTACAATTTAAAGTGCCTTGAGGCAACTGTTGTTGCTACATAAATAACACTGAACTGAAGTGCATTTATAAAAATCAGTTATATGCGATTACTTCAGCAGGAGTGCATCTGTAATAAAGAAAAATTAAATGGCTTCCCTTAAAACAATTTTTTTTTTAAATCTTACACTAAAATAATGTTGCTATTGTTCTTTTTGCTTTCAGCAACCAAATCTTAACTTTATTCTGCTGAATTTATCTGAAATATTCTTTTCAGCAGTTTCCACCTTTTTTTTAAGTGCTTTATAAATAATGATTACTATTTTCCATTCTGGCTATAGAGGTCAAGAAGAAGTTGAAGAAAAGAGTGAAGAAAAGTAGAATAATTTCAACCAATGTTGAATACTGTCTGTGCTTTAAATGACTGAATACAATTCGAATGGACCACACACTTTTTTTTCAGTAGATGATAGACATCATCTTAATAGATCTACTTGGCATATTCTCACAGAAAGTACTGTTACTGTTAAATAATGGCAGGTCTTCCCAAAGCTTGCTGGTATATTCTACACTAGTCCTTAATTAAGAGACTCTCTACAGACACAAGTGTGACTCAACACAGAGTTTCACTCATCACTGAGTTGGAGGAAGTAGCAGTCGAATCCGAATTGGGCCCCTGCTCGCTTCCCGCACAGCATTTATCTACATCTCAGAAAGCCATAGTGTGAGGAAGCGCCTAACACATGCTACCTGGCAAAATGTCTGCATTTCTAACTATCTGTCTGCTGGGAGGAATATTTGCCTGACTGCCGACAGGCTTCTCTGTTTATCTGCATATCTGACTGGCTGTCTCCTGTCTACTCGCAGTGTATGTTTTGGCATTCTCTACTTGCTTGCCCTGCAACCATGTTTCAGTGTGTTTTTCTTTTCAGTTTTATGTTTGTCTGCCTACATCTCCACCTTTCTGCCCACCTCATTGTTTGGCTGTGTGTCTAGCCAGTCACAGAGACTGACACCTGACAATGCAACAAGAGCAGGTAACAGAGGTCTGCAACAGTCTTCTGTGAAGGTCATTGAAACATGACTGACAGGACAAGCAGCTTACTCGTTCAGGGGAATAAATGTAGCAGAGCCACAGTGACAGTTGCTGCCCACCCACTTATACAGCTTTGCCAAAAAGCCACTCTGGGACACACTGGATTGCATCCATATGTCAGTTTACTGCATACCTCTGGAAAAGGCCAAAAATAAAACCCAGAGAGTGTGACGTGAATGCTCGAATTCACTACAATATTGGACCACAAACATTTCAAGCTATCCACCAGAACATGCTGTGAAACTAACAATGTCACACTTTGTGATTAATGTGAGTAACAGACTGTTTTGATGCCAGATGGCTGTGATTAACACACCAAATAAAACATATTGGGTTTGTCTTATGCTAGTGGATTCACTACAGCAGTTTGGAGACGAGTTGGCCACTATTCACAACAGGACTCCCAGCATCAAATATTATTGCAATGGATAGCCTCAAGGAAGGCAGTTCTGTGATGTATGATGTAACAGCCCATATGTCTGTGATGCAACTACCTTGTCTGCTCAAAGAGTAAAGCTTTGATAAACTCAAATATGATCAGCTGGTGGATCAGAATTTAAGCAGTGGCAGCAGTGGCAACACTATTTAAACTCTGGTTGATTTTGATGTTAAAAAAAATGTTCTTTGCGGCTCAATCCTGTACACGATTAAGACCCTGCGTAAAGAAAAATGCAGCTACACAACATGCGTGGGATATTTTTTTATAAATGATTTTTTTTATTGCACTTTTGTATCTCAGTCTTAGTTTTTTGGCGCAGCCTTATGCAGTCGTGTTATGTTTTCAAAGATATTTGCAAAGTATGGCGATAAACCATTGATTTTGAGTTGTGATGGGAGAAAAAAACATCTTCAAATGCAACAAAACTACTTACACAGACTGGGAGAATTCGGGGGCTTCATCGTTGACATTTGCCATCCTCACACGGACGGTGGCGGTGCCAGAGTGAGGTTCGTCCCCACTGTCCACCGCCATCACCACAAACTCATACAGATGGTTAGGCCTCTCATAGTCAAGCCGTCTCGCTGGGAAAACAGTCCCATGGGGTGAAATGCTGAAGTCCGGGCTCAGGGTGTAATAGGTGAGTTCAGCATTTAACCCTGAGTCACAGTCCGTGGCTAACACTGGCAGGGGGAAAGATATCACACAAGAGCCATCAATTACGAGTTAATCGAAAAGGGTTGATGAGATGTGATCAGCTCATGAATATGTTGACATCTGTGTAGATCATTATCTCTTTATGGCCTTGCTAAACATGTGATAAATCATGAGCTATGACAGCTACAATTACTAGAACAGAAAGGAAGCCCTTCCAGAATGATTACTATCATTTGACGATACAAGCTTAAAGACAGCGAAAAGACAGAGTGAAATGGACAGTGTTTGTGTGTGGATTTGGAAATGATTTTATTCTGGGCTAATTATAGAGAAAAAAACAAGTATAGATTTGTTTCCAATGTGATTTTCTCTAAGAGTATAGCCACAAACAGTGCGTGAGTTTCACTTAAAATCACTGTTTCATGCACATCCCCTCAAGCTCATAACAATTGTCTACTGCATATTCTTTTGATGTGTGTGTGTGTGTGTTGTCTGTGTGTCAAGGATCTGCACCAGCATGCAGCCTGTGCATGTCATTGCCATCTGAACATCTTGTAATACATTTCCAGACAGGTAATTTACTACGCACCCTTTGCATTTAACTCTTACAGTGTGACTGACTCATTAAAAGGTAAAGATGAAGTGAAAGTGAAGTAAATCTCCTTTGAACCTTGCTGTTACTGGCTCTGCACAGTTTTTACCTTCTTTTTTTTTTTTATCTTCCGCAATCAAGTTTAGTGGGTAAAGTTGATGCGATAGGTATGCTTTGGTCCATACGTCTTTGGACAGTGACACATTCTTTGTAAGTCTGTCTCTGTACACCACCACAGTGCATTTTAAATCAAACAATCAAGAAGTGATTTTACATAGAGTCCTAGATTTTCAGAGGCTCAAAAGTAATTGGACAAACTAACATAACTATAAATAGATAAATGCTTTTAATACTTTGTAGTCAATTACTGCCTGAAGTCTAGAACCCAGTGGCATTACCAAATGCTCTGTTTCCTCCCTTGAGATGCTCTGCTAGGCATTTTCTGCAGCTGCCTTCAATTGCTGCATGTTTGTGGGTCTCTTTGGCCTTGATTTTGTCTTTAGTAACTGAAAAGCATGCTCTAGTGGGTTGAGATAAGATAAGCTATTTGGCCATTAAAGAATATCCCATTTATCTGCCTTGAGAAACTCTTGGGTTGCTTATGCAGTATGCTTTAGGTCATTATCCAGTGAAGCACCATCCGATCAGTTTTGCTCAGAGAACAAAGCCCTTTAGACTTCAGAGTTAATTCTGCTAATTTTATCAGCAGTCACATCTTCAGTAAACACCTGACTTGGTTCCAGTGGCAGCCATGTATTCCTCCACTAGGCTTGACAGATGTTGTGGTATGCTTTGGATCGTGAGCTGTTGTTTTTCTTCTGCATACTTTTCACTACCCATCATTCTTGTACAAGTTCATCTTGGTTTGTAAAGGTTTCCCCCCCAGACTGTGCTATTTTAGATGTGTCCTGACAAAGTCTGATCTGGTCTTCCTTGCCTTGAACGTAAGCAGTGGTTCCCACCATGTTGTAATGCATGCTCTGTGTTTTTCCATTCATGATTGTGGACTTTTGTGTTCTTGACTTGTTTGTATATTGTGAAGAAGCGGTACTGTAATAGACATTTCATTCCATCACTTTGACATTTTAGTTACCTGTGCGGTTCACCAGTTTAAGTTACCTTGTCAGTCTAATTTAGGGTGGTTTTACAGAACAATACAATCCTATAACTGCACCTTTTATACTTTGACTTTTCAACCCTTTAAGATGACACTCTGTCTCCATTTTCTCTTCATCTTTGATTCTTCTACTGCCAGCACACTGGTTGTGTCATTTTTTCTTGATGCGCCGGTTTGTATTGGTTGCCATGTCCTCCTACCGCTGGCTTTGCAGTGCCAACAATCTTTACCGCTCCAGGCTGTTTATTCGAATGTTTTGAGATTAAATTTGTTCCATTTTTCTCGGTCAGAATGCACCAGAAACAATTGCCCAGCTTGAGATTCCCGCTGTAGCCAGTGGGGTAAAGAAGCCCCAGAGGCACAACAACATTTGACAATAACTAAAGACAGAGCAATATGAAAGTCCAAACAGACATACTCTAATAAAGTTTGGTTTTTTGGGGTTTTTTTTTTTTTGCATATTATGTGTCATGTTTAACATTTCAAGGGTTAATTTTGTGAGTTAAATATCACACATAGTGAAAGAATGTAAAATCTCTTTCAGATAGATCTGCATTTGTGGCTGTGGCCAAATACTGAATCTCATACATACTGAATCCCCAAAACACTCAGATCTCATGAGTGCAGTTAGAAGTGTAATTTTAATCACCAGTGACAGTGGGCAAAAACGTTTGAGAGATACAGGGTCACGCATTATGAAACAAACAACTGTATCTGATTAAAAACACAGCACACTCTGTTTCTACACGTCCCTCAATAGGTTTCTTAATTAGTGTGTATTTTTACAAGTTAAGCAGTGATGACAGCAAAACATATTCTTTCAGAATCATAATTAAAAATTATAAGCTAGAGCCATGCAGTAATAGATAAACTGCCATTATTCATACAAAACGTAATAAATCAAAATGTATGGTGGGTTTTTTTTTTTTTTTGCAGCTACACTGGTTCAGTATGTAACAGATTATGATGTAAATACAAAACACTTTCACTGGAAACTCAAAGTCAGACGAGAAGCTCTTCTGCTAAAATTCAGTTGCTGTTTTCCCCTAGAAAATATTTACTTTTTTATAAAGTGTCTCTCTTTAATTCAAAAAGAACCAGATGGATGTGACATATGGGGTCATGGGATTCTCACCCTGCAGCAGGGATGTTGCCGTGGTAACAGTCTCGGGGACTCCATCCACACTATAGATGGACTGAAGAAACTCTGGGACACAATCATTCTCATCCGTTATCAACACCTGAACCTGATTAGTGCCGGCATGATGGGATAAGAGGGGAGGGCAGGCGGAGGGGAGGGGGGAGGAGAGAAGAGGAGAGGAGAGGAGTCATAAAATCAGTATATAAGAAGACAAAATTAAGCTTTCGTTATCAACTCTCAATTCTAGAAAACAACCATATGAAAGTTTCTGTACAGGAAGCTGACCCGAAAACGTAATCTAAATTGCATTTTATAGCTCCCCAAGTTGCCAGTTCAACACATTCTTTATCTTCCACTCCATGATTTTCTTGAGTCAAAAATAGAAATGTTCTTAGCATGTGTGTGCCTCACTGTGTGCATTTGTGACAAAGGCCCTTAGTCGCCCCTCCACCCTACAAGCTCCCTGTCACCACTGTGTGTAAAGTGTGAAGTGACAGCTGAGTAATAGTCCTGAAATAGCTGGGATAGGTTTTCCCAGTTTCCATCTCTTATTCCACAACATGGAGCTGAGCAGAAGGAGGTTGTGCCCACTAAATCTGCGGTACAAAGTAAGAGCCTGACATGATAATTGGGCAACAAAATCTTTTCAATTAATAATTGACATGAAACTGCATTCATAAATAATTGATCTAGAAATATTCATTTGTGAAGGATGTTTTCAGATTTTGATTTCTTGTGCCTAAGAGGATGCTATATTTTGCAGCGTTCGTCTCTAGATAGCCGTTGACAAAAAAGCACTTAGTGAGACTCGAAGGCGAAGAATGAAACCGCAGAACAAAAAAATCACTTGGGTCACCAGTCTACTTGTTAACATTTAAAAACCATTCAGGCATGCCACTGCTGTAGACAGTTACAAACTATGCTGCTCCTCTTTTGTGGTTGTTGCCAAGCAGTGTGATGTCAACAGGTCACTGTCGTTAAGCAGCTTTGCAAACCGTTATGAGCTATTTAGATGAAAACTTGTCTGCATCGGAGCGTCGTGACAGTCCAGTGGGAGAGCGCGACAGAGAAAATCATCAAAACTTTTTTATTATTTCCTTTAATTCTCCAAAGTAATAGTAAATGCCCGAGTCACAGTCACAAACTTCACTGTGGACCTCAGCTTTGGCCTCAGATTACTACAGTGCTTGAACTCGTACATGACTCCTATTTGGTACCCGTATCGCTCTCTAATTAAACTAACCTCTGTTGCAGTGCTGAGGCTGCCTGGCTCTTCACTGGCTCGCACCATCAGAAGGTAGCGTCGCTGGTCGTTCTCATAATCCAGTGTCCTGGTCAGGCTGATCTCCCCCGTCTCCTGCTGAATGCTAAAAAGGCTACTGGGATTGATCAGCAGGCTATAGCTGATCTGCTGCTTCTGGAAGGAGATAGCAAAAACCACCAGGAAGCTGTAGAACAAAGAGAAAGTGATTAAAAGAAATGGGGGGGAAAAAAAAACAGTCTCTATTGTTTGATTTTAGCTGCACCCTTAGAATCGAAATCCTCTTCTCCTACATCAGCACTGTGCTGTAATGAAATCAATTATTGTATGGCCCATTGGCTATATGCTATAAACACAGTCAATCAGTGATCGTCAGTTCTGTGTAATAATGTGATACTATTATGTAGATATCAGTGTTTGTTTTGACAGTGAACAGAGTTTGCATTCCCTAATAGTGTGTGATGATAATAAGTCAATTCATGCTTGAGTGCACTGGTGTGAACAATATGAATATTTATTAACAAATTCTTAACAAGTTATGCTTCAGCGTTGACACCTTTTGTGTGTTTTTGTGCACGTCTGCATTCATTATTGTAGGACTTATGTTTGCACAGTAGAACTATACATACCAAAATTTCAGTGATTTACGTTTTTATGCTAAACTCTGCATGCGAAACTGTCCTCGTGTGAGTCACTCTGTGAGACAGCACATCGTCTCATGCCTGCATTCATCTTAGTCTTTGTTAACTTACAGAAATTAAGTGTATTAAAAATATGTCTGCTATAGTGTTGCATTTTTAATGTTGCGCTTGCAGTATCGGGCAATTAAACATACCGAGGTAGAAATAAAGAAGCTGACAAAAAGTGTTTGCTGATAACCAGATGAAGACCTAAAAAGGCCTGGCATATGTGTTTAACAAGTAATGGTATTAGATAGAAATGATCATTTCAGTTCACAGAATGAATATTCGAACACACTGAAAGAAGAAAACTATTTTTCATGATATTTTGCCACTAATACGCAGCTGGAATGTATCCCTGAGTATGTTTATAAGTGGATGCAAACACAGGCAGTACTCACGGCTGTCCCTCAGGTGTGTTTTCTGGTATTGAGATGGCATAGCTTGTGTTGGTGAACTGCGGCGCTCTCGCTCCTGCCACCACAGAGAGCATGGCAGGGGCACTGCGGCTCCCCATGCCGTCAAGGGCCACCACGCTTAACAAGTACTCTCTTTCCCTCTGAAGTACCAGCCCTGTGGTCACCACCTGGCCTGTCTTCTTGTCAACAGCAAAGCAGCCATCACCGCCTACAGGGAAATACAATGACATTATTTTTCACAACTGCATCCAAACTATCGCCTGAATGCAAACACACACAAAATCCCAAATTTGTGTTTGTTGAATCAAGATTTATTAGTTCTGTTAAGCTTTAATAGAATGAATAAATATGATTTATGTAGAAACACATTTAATTTAATTCATTCTGTGCAATTCATCAGTATAATAGTCAAAAAATGTTGTTACATTTATTCATTTTTGGACTTTTTTCAATTTACTGATATTAAAATCTTTTGATAGTTTATTCACTGTCAGCAAGAAATGAAATAATTTTTTAACTCTTATTTGTTTTTAGGCATTCTGATAAATATTCTACAGCAACAGCATTTTTCATTTTACAGACACTTTTAACCAAAGTAATGTACTAATGACAGGAAACTGAAGGTAGCATGAAAGAACTCCGCTCATAAACTGACACAGTTCAAACACTTATCATATAGTATAGCATATTAGTATATACCTTAAAGTATATTCTATTTGCTCTTCACATTTAGATGTCGTTATCAGAATGAGAGCATGCTGAGAAGAGAAGGCAACCAAGTACAGAGCCTTTAGGCACTCCAGTTGCCATGAAGTGATGATTGCATTCCCTCCCTTGTCATTTTGAAAGAACACCCTGTGAAACTAAAGAGCAGCGCTGTACTCAAGATGACGATAAGCTTGAAAAGCGGGGCCAGGAATATTTGGTGGCTCATCAAAAACCTCATATATAAAGAAGTCAAAGCTGATGGCTGGTTCTGCTAGGTGAGAATTGATGACGGGTTATCAGGTCTCACTGACCTCAGGACTTCCATTACTGATGGCAGTGCAGTGTCAGTTGGAATTTCAGCCTTGGTCCTCAGTAGTTTGCTTGTTCTCAAGGCTTATGTTGACAAAGAAGCCTTTCCAAGAGCTACACTTTATACAATTGTGAAGAGTGATTTTCATATTCAAACGTCCAGAAATCCTTTTCTATGGAATTTAGAAAATAAAATACTTTTTCCTTTATTTATCTCAGAATACCATGCTGTTTTAAATTAATCAATTCATTTTTGATTTTATTCTGGTATGAATTGGTTGTTAATAATATAAATGGGGATTAGGAATAATTTATATAAAAAGAATAAAATGCCCGTTTAATTGATGTCTGCAACAAACAAGTGGCAGAACTGACTGAGGATCAGTTTGGGAATATGGAAATATATGCACATCATGTGTTATACTATCTGGATGAATAAAAATAAGTTTAAAAAAAACCCCAGAAACATCTGGAGAAACATTGTGTAATTATATAAATTGTGATTCAATTCTTGTATACAAAGAATATCTTAGAGCGGCAGAAGTTCACTAATCTGCAAAACACTGTATCTACAAGTTGTGGAACAAGTTCAGAACAATGTTTGTCAGCACAATCTGATGAAGATTTGTCATATAGGTCATCTACGTTAAATAATATCGTCAAAAGATTCACAAAATCTGGATAAACCCATGTCCACAAGAGAAAAAGCTGAAAATCAGTGCTCAGGGTCTTCAAGCCTTCAGCCAGCACTCTGTGTGCTCAAGAAAGATTCCAGTAATCAGTATTTGTGGACACAGTTTGCCATCCCAAACTGTGTCCACAGCTCTATCATACAGTCTTCTTCAGTTCAGAACGGAAGACTCCTCTTGGATCATACACGAAACGTCTTTACAAACCTAAAGAAATCCGTCTGCCTTCCTTTCAAGCACTTGAGATGATACGCAGCGGTGAACATGGCTCTGTTCCAACGTCACTGACACATGTCGCTGCCATCAAAGTCAAAATGGCTTTATTTTTTTTATTAAAACGGTACATTGTCTACATTTAAACATTAAAATATTTTCTGTCTTATACTGTAAATAAAATAAAGGGTTATGAAATGTTTAAATCATTGCATTCTGTTTAAATTTACATGTTATATAGTTTCCCAACTTTATGCAATGGGGATTGGAGTAATTAATAAGCTGTATAATATTCAGGTTGTTGACAAGTCGTATAAAAAGCCAAATCCAACATTGAGTCTCTTAATAATATGACTTAATAATACAACCCAAGCCAAGTTGTAATTATTGAAGACAAAGATTTTAAAAAATCACACAGAAAAAAGCTATAAAATAGGCAATAAAATGATGTATTAATACACAATGAAGTAAGAGAACAATGCATATGGGAATGACTCAAAATGAACCACGGTGCCAATGTTTATTGTAACAAAGGAAAATGTCTCCCTTTCAGCAGTATGCCTTAATGACTTATTGATGTGTTTTTAAAATTAATTTTGGAAATGCAGAGTTCTTGGGATCAGAGGAATAAATCAGGCAGTGGTTACACAGATTTGATAGGATTTGTTGGGATTGTGAGAAACATAGTGTATGACCAAAGTTCTTCTTTATATACTCATTAGACATTCTTAGCTATGAAGTTCACCTTCTAAACATTATTTATTATACTGACGAGTGGCTACTTTTACTTTGCAATTTAAGTTTACATCGAGCTACTCAACTTCTACTTTTCCTTAAGTTAGAAAACATTTTTTTCTAACTGTGTTGTTTGTAGAAATGTTGATTAGCAGTGCTATGGAGAAATGTTTTAATTAGTGAGTCCCAGTGTTGTTAGGATCATCCTGCCATTGGTTTCCCACTCTTCCACAGACTGACAGCTGGTAGGAGCAATGCATCAACAAAGGTATCAATGTGCCAAAGGCAGCGAAGGAAGAATGCTAGCGAGTAAACATGGATGCAATCAATGTATTTTTTAAAGGTGGGGGGGGGGGGAATCCATCCAACACTATTGTTAAACATAACTGCATGTAAACATAAGTGTTTCTATGCAAAAAAACAAAAGCAAAAATCTCTGGAGGCCACTTCTGCTACTGTTGAATACAAAAAAATTGTGTTAGACAGAGTGACATTGATCAACACAAGGCCAGCTACTGTCATCTCATCTCATCTTCAGGTTTTTATAATTAAGCACAGGATAAGAGGGTCAAATAAATAATGTGAAATCCGAACATTGGTTCTGTTTTACTTAGGATAACTATCGAGTCTTTCAACTTTTTTTTTATTCTATGTTTTTTTAAATTTAGGTTAGCTGCTTTAATAAATGTCGCTGCTCATATGAGTTCTCAGCATCGACAACGGGCGAGACAAAGACAAGGGCCGCTTTGTAGTATTTGTGGTTTAAAGTCAAAACGTGAAGCTGTGCGATGTATTAATGCGAGTCAGAGGGAAGTCAGCAGTGTTTTGTAAAGCCCCATTGGCAAGATTAGCACATCCCCCAATCTCTGACATGTGAACAAACCTCTATCCCCTCAACCACCAGGGGGTCTACTATGGCAGACTTCCAACAGCCAAATGCGTGTATGTGTATTTTAGCGTGTTTGTCTGCAGAATTTACTGTGCCTATGCAACATGGAGAAACAGAGAGATAGACAAGAGTGCATGATAAGTGCATAAACAAATGTGCGAAGGCCTCTGGCTGTGTGTGTGACTGTCGCGATTGTGTATGTGTATGTAGTAAAAGAAAGAGGGACAGAGACAGAGAAGAAAACAGAAATAGGGTGACAGAGAGATAGAGAATCTAACGGACACCTAAAGAGCCTATGAATGCATGAATGAATGTGTGAATGCCTCTGGCTGTCATGTCTGAGAACTGGTGTCTGACTACTTGTATTTATTTTCAAGTCTCTATAGCTTGTCAACTTATTTTAACAACAACACAATCTATTTTAATACAACTTCCCTTCTGTGTGTGTGTGTGTGTGAACAGCAGAAAGCTTACCATCTGACAAAAAGTATTCCACCTCTCCGCTTTTACCCTCATCCCCATCATGAGCCTGGAGCTGGTAGACAAACGTTCCCGCAGGGGCCTCAGGGGATACGACAGCCAGGTAAGGGTACGGCTTCATATTCCACTCAGGGACGTTGTCGTTGACATCAGTGATCTTCAACTTCACCTTGTTCAGGTACCAGTCTGGGCCTGGGGGATAGTGCAGAGATAGTGATGGAGCTCTGGTTACAAAAAGTGACAGCTGTCATGTAACTGAGTGTGCAGCAGGGAGACATGTTGCCAGGGGAATGTGAAGCGCCAACAAGCACAGAGTCAACTAAGGGTACAGGTATGTGAAATATACATGCTCTCCAGTAGATAGCAAAAACTAGGATTGCGTGTTTAAACTAAATGTTAATGGGGTTTTTTTTCTGTCTCCACTGTGAAACTGATACCACTACAGTCTCAATTCAGCTCAGAGGTCTGGTCAAAGTCAATTACCACACTATCTTTAACTTAGTAATTTAACGGCTATCTTTCCACTTTCTTTTGCTTCTCCACAGCTGCCAGAAGCTCAGGAAATTGTTGTAAGTGGATGTCAGGAGTTATGTTTGGGCCCAGGGTTGAGGATGGTGGATATGACATCATCCATTCATTCTCCATCAGGGTTTCCATCCTGGCATCCAGACACCTAGGTTCCCATGGGAGAGAGCCTCAGCCGCAGTCTCATCTACCATGTCTGGGGTAAAGCTACCTTGATCTTCCCACAGGGGCGTGGGGATGATGCCTCACGACTGCAGGCACTTTGTCGCCTGCACACTGCCTCACTGAAGTGAATAAGAAGATTCCAGGAATCCAATTACCAACTCGCTCAACCTAAGCCGGGGCAGACAGCAAGGGAGCACAACAGCACCCAAGGAGAAGCGGTGTAAAACTGTGTCTCTATGACAGAAGCATAGCGTGACTTTTCCTGGAACTGATAAGGGATCGTTATCCACATTAAACACAATGACACAATCTGGAAACAATGCTCACACACACAAAAAAAACTCCCGACACTGTCACAGGCCCCAATCTAGGACACATTTTATGCAGAATCTATTCCTGCGATGTGGAGCAAGTCACAGAATTGTAGGCTAAGACACTATTTTCGCAAATATTGGCTGTGATCTTGTGTCAACGTGGCATGAAGGAATATGTCAGAAGAGGTGCCAAACAGTTCAGTAGACTGCAATACACAGAGGCCATCTGCCTCACCCCAGAAAAGAAACCCCCCCCCCTGCCAGGACAAACACATTCACACACACACAAATACATGCACATACAGATCTGAACACAACTCCACATACACGCAAGAGATCCCGTCTCAAACACACCCCCGCTTATACACTTGCATGTCGCTTTCTATCTTCCTGTCTTTCTCTCACAAACACACACCATGGACACTTAGGCACAGAGGTGAGTTACCTAAAGGCTAAAAGTAACTATGGATTTCAAATCCCATTATGTAAAAGGTTTCATGTTTCTATCCACGGGCTATATATGTACTTTTTAATCCAAGACAAAAGCAGCAGGAGTGTGCGATGCATCCTTTCACTACCTGAGGGCTGCCTCAACAGATGTGCTGTCTGTATAAAGCAGTTCTACTTAGCTGGTTTCCATAATGTTCTACAACACAATGTCTTTCCAAAGTGCATTATGGCTGATAATGTAAAACTATATACGTCTAATGAGTACATGCACACAGCAAACGGTATGAAGTCTTCAAACTGTATCAATCGCTTTAACAGAATATTTGACAGCACCTTGTGTTGGCTCAAATGAGTTGGAAAACAGAAAGTGGACGTGGCGATCGCAATTCCTATTTCTCTTTTTAACTCTTTCACAGTTAAGATGCGTTTTGATGAAAAGTGCAATGTGTTACACTCCACACTAGCTCGCGAGTGTTCACAACTGAAACACAATAGCTATAAAGTGTGTGACAGCTCCTAAAAGGATTGTTAGAGGGATAATAACAGAGAGAGGAAGAAGCTGGAGGAGAGAATTAATCTCGCTTTCTGCTCAGGCTTTAAAGTTGCTCTGTGGAGAGGAAAGTTCTGACTGGGATCTGACGATAGTTCGTTTTGGATAAATAGCCACTGTATCGTGGGGGCAGAGAAACTAATCAATGTTCAGATACTATCTCCTAAAATGTTGACAGCGGCAATTTATGCGCTTTAAGCCAGATCATCCTGCCCTGTAAGACGGAACAATCCTTTCGTGATGAATAATGAGAAAGGATAAAGATTCTATTGCAATGTAGACGGGTTTAAAAGGCACTTAATCAAAAAGAAATCAGAGCGCCAGCACTTAACATTTAGTTGACTATCAAATCTTTGCGGGGAGTGGTGCAAGACACATTCCTCGCCTCCTGCTTGTTGGTGTCTTTCCCAGGCATGTCTCTGTGGTAATGGTAGTGATGATTTTACAAGGCTCCATCTAATTAGCTTGTTACAGAGAGACTAATCAGAGCCAAGGCAGATAATTAGAGCCTATCAGCTCTGGAATGATAATGAAGAATGTAGTAGTAAGTGCGTATGAATGTGTGTGTGCTGTATGTGTGTACGTGTTTGCGTGCGCAAGGTGAGAGTCCATACATGTGTATGGGCAAAGGAGAGTGCACGCTGCATGCTCCGAGGCAGCAAATGCGTGCGATTCCTCTCTGATCTAAATAGGGAGATGCTGTGAATGATGCCCTGTGAGCACCAAACTGACACGAGCTGCCTTACCTGACCAAGACAAAAGATGTGATCAAATAACGGGCAGGGGCTCACAGGCTCCACTGGATCTTTTAATGTCAAATATGCTTTCTGTGCCCAGCATGATGAAAGGCTGGTCTATATTTTACAATAGAATCCCATATGGATAAGAGCATATGCTGGATGACTAACATAATAATGTATCATAAAAAGTTGGATGGCAGAGGTGCAATGTGTGGTTGGCAAAGGCTCAGTAAGTACAATGGTGTATCTCCAAGTGCATGCGTGCGAATGTGTGTGTAGTGTTATGCATGTGTGTTCCATCACTGCAAGCCATTCTGTTGATGTTTCCTGCTGTTAATCCTCTCCTTGGGTACTCGCTATATAAAGCTGCTAAGTGGCTTGCCTGTATGAAAAAAAAAAAAAAAGTTGTCTCAAGTGCTTCTGTGCACATATACACTGCCCACAGTACAAGGACAGTGAGGGTGTGTGGGATGGGGATGAGAGGAAACAGAGTAAAGGAGAGAGGCACAGCTACAGAAACACAAATATCTACAGAGAGAGGGAAAGAGACGGAGAGGGAAGGAGGAGGCAGCGTGGTAGAAGGAGCATTGTGTGATGGTTAGCACAGAACGCGAAATAACATTGCAGAGACAAGAGCACAGGGGAAGCACAACAAACAGCGTAGCACAACGATAGATGGTGGGAGAATCTATGTTGGGAAAAGAAAACATACAGTAGCAGACCGTGAGAGGAGAAAATTAAGACAGAACACACAGTACAATTAACAACACAGGTTTTTTTCTAATGTATCCCCTGTTCCTTGCACTTTCATCGAGGGGAGAAATTAAGATACAAATATTTCTGTGTGGAATTAAGCAAATTGCGTCTGCAAGCATAAATATCAATGGGCCGTGTGAGACGTGGAATTTCAGGGGTGCTTTTTTAGCAGCAAGTGAATGGAAAATGAAAATCAGCTCAAAGGGGGAGTAATGAGGTACATTAGCCAAATGTTTGCAGTGTTAAGGAGGCTCTATTCAAAGCCGCCCACCACACCCCCCCATCTCTGTGCTTAAAGCAGAGTGTGAAGCCATCAGCAGGAGATCAACACGCTAAAAGCACTGGGGACAAAAATCTATTAACTCAGGGATTCCGATGCCGCACACCACGGACTCTGCTCGGCTCAGAATGGCTGACACACTAAGCATGTAAATACACATGCAGGCACTTTCATCCCAAAACAATTAGAAATGGTAGACGACCCAAAGTTCTGCTCATTTCTTCAGTCCAAATCTGCATCACTGCAGAAATGGTCAAAAACTGTGTTCAGTGAAGCGGTCAGTATGTTTTTTTGCAGACTTTGCAGCAATATTATAATTGCACACGACATTTATCTGTAGGTACTATACACCCAAACTATACACAGAAATGTAAAAAGCAGTATTAAAATGAAAAACAAAAGTTTTGTGCTTGATATAGGGTTTTGTGTTTTTATTTCTGCAATGAGTATTAGGCTTTAAATGAGGGTAGGCCATTGTTTTTAGCACACAGTCATGCTATGAGAACACGTGTAGAAAGTTGTTTGCAGCTGACTTCTGGAAATAAGCAAGACCTTCCCTAAAAAGAACTCATCTGGATAACTGAACAGCATAGTTTGCTCTGTCAGCAGTAATGATGCCTTGATGGATGTGCAAGCTATTCCATGTGCATAATGCACCCTATCCTATCACAGATTCTATCTTCTGCTAAAGCCAGATTCTGTGCTGTTCCCAGTTGGTGTCTCTTTTTTTCTGTTTGATTTCGTTGTTCTCTACAGTCAAAAATCAGACACATAATAACATTCCTCCACTGCCTTTGAAATGAGGTGTGGGTCAAATCCAGACCTCTTACGCTGGTGGGGGGCTCAGCTTTAACGCAGCAGGAGACCTGCTAGGGCTTGCCATCAGAGTTTCATATGTTTGGGGTCGGCATCTGTCCATCTTTGGTTTTAGATGGATTAAGCTGTTGGAAAGCTTTTATTGCACTCACAGAAGGTTAACAAGACACCATAAATTCAAGCTGCACCATCTTCTCTTCGCCGTGCGTCCTCTGCTATGCTTCTGAAAGTATTTCCAGCCAAGCTCTTTTTCACGCCCGATCATACCGCTGACCTGTTGCCAATTAGCATTAAAAATGGACCAGATTTTTTGTTGTATTCTTCCAACTTTTCCAGCGTTGATTACCTCATACTGGGGGCAATATAAGGTTAGATTTGCATCCCAACTGTTTTGGAAATTGAGTTTTACATTTATGAAAAATCTTAAATTGAGTTTAAAAAATACAGTAAATCACACTATTGTGCTAATAATGAAGTTGCAGTACTTACAAACATCACACTCCATAATCAAAAAACAAAAGAAAGCCCTCTAAAAAATTTAAACAAAGTGCTGTGATTTTCAAATTATATATAATTAATTATCTTTTTACTACACATAATCCAAATCCTGAGAAAATATCCATTGTTTGATTTTTTTTTTTTTTTTGGTTTAAACAATTGAGTTTTTGTGTCAATTTTAGGACATTTAGGTTTTAAATGGTTGCATGCTGGGATTAATGCCACTGTGGTGTGCATGAATTGAAGACCCATCCAGCTTTACTAGTGACTCACAGTATTTAAGTCAATAATAAGAGTATTCATGCTTTTTGGAAATACAGAAATTAGGTATTAATAATTTTTCAGTCTGTCTCTCAAATTTCTGGTGTCAGACCCATAACCTAGAGCCTGGTTGATATATTGGCAGGGTCGATATTAGGTATTTGCCAAAATATCGGCATTCAGCATTTGTAACAGCTAATAAAGGAAAAACAGAAAAGTCCAGAGAGATTGGAGAAACACACTTCAAATATTTTATAAGTGCTGACATTTTCTGTCCGTAACTGTCACATTACCTTAGTAACCTCAGTAAAGACTGTAACTACAGATAAGAGATATCAGGGAAATCTGTGTATGTTTTGTGTGTCTGAAAGGAAGAGAAAATATCAGCTGCTATATCAAATTTTTAATTTATCAAATATCAGTGTTAAAATTCCTACATCTGTTGAGCTCTGAAACCGTGTTAACTGTCACTTTTACCTTGAACTCAAATATATAGCTTAAGTGTTACACATCTTTGCTATCAACGTTTATTAGTGTGATGTGTCTGAGGAGTTGGACCTCCGCCATATTCTGTGACATGATTGTGTTAAATATGTTGGAACAAATTGGCTGTGTTTCTTTTTGGCATGGTAAATTTATTCTTGCATTATTCGCATATTGCTTTAGTCCCGTCTGCATTGTTTTTACCGGAGCCATAGGGTGCCCACATGATTGCAACAGATTCTCTTTTTATTTATTTCTTTCTTTCTTTCTGTCTTTTTTTTTTTGTCTTTTGCAGCCACTTTTCCTTGTCTGCACCCATGACTGCTTCTGGGCTGGATTTCAGGGAAGGCTAGGGGGGTGGGGGTGTTAAGGCAAATACACAGAACACAAGCAACCTAAGGAAACCAATTTTACAAAAGAAAATGCTGCAAAGTGCAAATCACATTTACTGAAAGAGATGCAAATACAGCAAAAACAACAAATATTGCAAAAAGGAGTAAAATATTTCCAAAAAGCACTAGAGAGATAAAAGGGATGGGATCCACTTGTTGTTTTAACTATTTTAAAACTGCCATCTGATCACATTTTCTGTTTAGGTTTCTATCTCTTGTCATTCAGTTTCAACATGCCTCTCTATTGATTTGGTATTTTAATTCTTGTACAGCACTTTTATGCCAGAGAAAAGCTCTTTATAAATATACTTTTTTTTTACTTAGTTATTTACTTACACACTTCTTGTTGCCATGTTACCACTTACAAAGATGACTAGTGTTGGACAATAATGAAAATATTTTTGAAATGTTTGTTTGTATGAGCACAGGATTCCGATATAATCTTGGATACGTGCTGTTAACCCTGCATCCTTGAAGCATTTGGCTTTTTTCTTTTTTTTTCTTTTGTTTGTTTATTGTGGGGTTTGTATAAACATAAAAAAATAATAATCAGGAGCACACTCTGACAGTTGTTTTGGATTAAGTGTAAAAGCACTGGCTTAAGTGCAAAGGGCTCACAAATAATTTTACAAATATACCAATGTGTAAATTTTTATTATTCAATTAACAGCCCTATGCTGAGCAGCATAATTGGTTTAGAGGATGGATGGATGGATGGATGGATGGATGGATGGATGGATGGATGGATGGATGGATGGATGGATGGATAAATCTTTTCCAACTGGCCCCTGACAGCTATGGTGTCTTTTCTGGTGCCTGGGTTCATGTTTCTTGTATTCCAGCCAAGCGAATTCTAAAACTTCTTCCATCCCTTTTGTTTGTTGCTTTGAGCTGAGAAAAAAATGTGCCCTATTCACTTCTATTCACCCGCACAAAAGAGGAGGATTTAGTGAGGAGCAAGTGTTGAATAGAGATATACTGGTAGTGAACAGCCTTCTGGGAAAGGAAAATAAATCATTTAGCTAAATATTTTCAATTTCACTTAAAACAACTGCGGCTTATGAATGACTCTTTTTGGGTTTCACATATAAAAATAGCAACATTTAATAAGTTTAATTGTTCAAAATTGCTTCAAAATATTTGATGTCTGCAGCAAGCTTTCATAGCCACAAGATAGTTTTCATCTAATTATTTTCAAACAGTAATGCACATTAAATAATAAATACCACAATTCTGCAGTTTATTCAGCGTAATCATGAAGCATAACCTCAACCAATTTATCAGTGAACACAGTATTAAAGTCTCAAAAAACACAAGCTGACCTCTGACTCACTGACTCCTCTTGTTATTGCACGCTGTATGCGATGCTTTGGACCAGGAGGGAAAGTTATAGCGTCACATTACCCTCACCTCCATCCTCATTTCCTCAGTGATGTGTGTGCTGCTCTCTAGAGCCACAGGCAAGGCCAGACAAGAAGCTTCCCAGCATTCACATGATGAGAGCTATATGCATCATACACTTCTATCTTTGGGATCCTCCACAGTTCTGCAGCTTAAGGCTTAAACCCCAGGAAGACCTTGCATTGCAGGCGCTACCCACACACTTTCAGTCAAAAGCAGCCTGTGTTAAAAACACAACATAAGGTATGAGACCAGTGCTATACAATCGTAACATTCATGTTAAATTCTAACTAGCTAAAGCAACTGTTCTCTTTCCCTCTTTTGACATCCTGTAGTCATTTTATAGTCACTTAACTATAGAGTTAAATGACTATAAATGGCATTCTTTTCAAGGCCTCCTTTGATATAGCCTTTGCCACTTATAAACAAAATGCCAAAAGACTGTATATAAATAATGGACACAGGTATTGTGGTAACGCCCCAGTTTTACATTTTGTTACTGTGAACCAGGACGTATCCATATGAGAATCTAATGGAGAGCCCAAGGACAATGCATGTTCATATAACTCAGAAATCATACCTTGCTTTATTAGCTATTTCACTCAGAATGGGACCATAATTTACAATATGTACACCATGCTGTGTTAAACAAGATCTGAAAACAGCAAGTGACAAAGTAAACTCATTAGGAAATTGTTTACTGAGGCATTTGATTGAGAATGGCATTCAAATGTTTTTTGGTTTTTTTTAAGGTTTAAATCTCTTCTCTTCACATGTTTCTGGCCAAGTGGCAAAGTCCATTTTCCCTATAGGTTAGGGGAAATTTAACTGTTTAGCCATGCAGTATTTTTATGAGGGAAAAAAAGGTTTATTTGGTATTCATATCAAAAGATATTTCAACTCTAAAACGAGAGATGTTAAAATTTAAAAATGTGTTTGTCATGTTTTTTGTACAATACCAGGACCTTGCTAGTAGCTCACGGCCACCATTAATGTTATCAGTACCACCTATGCTTTTCAGAGGATTGTGTCTGCAGGCTGCAACACAGAAACATAATGTGCTATATCAGGATTTTAATAAAGTTTTTACTTGTAAACTGTGTTTTATTTGCTGTAAAGACTTGTTTGGCCTCTTTTTTAATACAACTAAACAGGATTTCTTGTTCATTTTGATGATTTACTTGTCTACATTTTAAATTAGAGACGATGCTGATTATTGCAAAGATATTTCTCTAAAATCATATTGCATCAGTAGCCACATAATTTGGTTTACACAATTAATAATTTCAAGGCATTTAATGTTTCATATACAATGTCATAAATATGGAACTACGGGCACTCTGTGCCAAAAAGAAGCTCCCAAGATGTTCTAATGGGAGGAGTTGCATGCATTAATGTAAAAGTAAAAATTGCACTTACTGCTGAGTAGTCATGCGCAAGTGTTTGGGGTTACAGCATCAACTCCTCTGATGGTATGTGCCCCGTGCTCTTCCAAAATATGCTAATTTCATAAGCCTGGGGTGCATGCTTCTTCTGTTTGACATTCAGTTAGCGCAGTATGCTAAAACATGAGACAGCAAAAATAGGGTCGTGGGTGATGTCTGTTTGGATGTTGTTTTTCTTAATGACTCCCATTGCTACATTTTTCTCTTTAAATTTAGTTCAGTTTTTGTCAATAAATATGATCTTTATTATTTATGTAAATTCTGCATTTTAAAAGCTCAATGAGGATCATATATTATTCTTGAAGCATCTTATGTTATTCTTCAAAGTTAATTTTTTCATCAAAGTGGGAGTTTTTTTTTTCCAATGTTGTACTAGTTAATGAGAAAGTGATGAAAGCCAAAATGCCCTCAGAGGGTCAAACATCTTCAAGGAAGGATGGTGTAAGTTGAAGTCCATATAATGAAGTATGCACAACTTTAAGTGGACATAACTTAAGAATTTGAAGGCTACAGATCCTTTTGGTGCTTTCCTTGATTTCACTTATATTGTCCGGTGTAAAAAGGCTCTTTTTGCATTAAAACTGTAAATTCCTGCCTGAATGAGAATTAATCAGAAATTCTTCAGCAAAAAAACACGCATGAGCACAAGTGCAGCTTTTCAAAGTAGTAACATGCTGACCAGATATCATTTGAACATGAACTGACAGAAGAGTGGAGAAGCAAAAAATACATCCATGATGGGTACGTTAGTCACATTGAATGTGACTCATCAAATCCCTGCAAGCCATAAAGATGAGAATATAAATTTGCACAGCTGAGGTAATCAAAATGTCATGTCTTTACTCAAAAACTTCTTCCTTGCTTCAGTCTGTGAAACTTTTGCTGGTTTTATCTCAGTAACTTGGGCCGAATGAATATATTATACAAAAAAGGGTTTAGCAGTAACACTTTATAATATTATGCTAACGAACGATGACATGGTGATTATTAAAGTATACTTAGTATTTGAAACTTGTTTCGTAAACTATCTATGAACATCTGGATGGCTATTGTAAAAATGGTATAGTATAATATAATATAATGAAATATCTGTCAGTGTGTGCCATGTGTACAGCAGCTGAGCAACCAAATTTGGCATACAGGCGCATCCTGGGCCCCCGAAGGTTCTCATCTATATCCGATATTAAGATGGTAACATGTAGCCTAGCAACCACATAGGAACAGACTAAAATGGCTTGTTTCTTTGCATATACAACACCTCGTGAAAGCACCCTATAGTTTCATTTTCATTTCATGATGGTACCATCTCATTTATAGCTACAAAAGCTGAATTATATATGACATACCGCTTTGCCTAGCAACCACCTAGCAATGGGCTAACGGGCTAGTTTCCATCTTTAAGTAAACATTGAATCATTTTAATTTCACAACCAACAGCCCAAACAGGCCACAACAATACTTTAGCATGGCAACATTCTATCAAAAAAAAAAAAATTATGATTCATTATATCTTGATTATCATTAGTTTAATTAATACTCATTAAATATAATTTTAATGATTTTTAGAAAAATAACAATTTGCTTCATTTTTAATTGATTGTAATTATTATTATTTGCTTTAAGAATTATGCATACATTGTAGTATCCCAAATACACTATGTGGTTTTTAGTGGAGTATGTCCAGGAAAAGATAACATAAGATAAACCTTTATTAGTCCCACAAGTGGGAAATTTACTTGGTCATGGCAGAAAGTGGACAGTACAGTACAGTAAGTTAAGAGCAGAAAAAATTAGGAAAAACAATAAAATAAAATAAAATGTCAAAATTGCATGTTGCATTGATTACTCCTCAATTCAAAAAACAACCCTGGGGTTGGGTTTGTTTGTCAGTTGGCAAGGCTATTGAGTATGGGCTAAAAGAAAGTTCATCATCCAAAAAATTCCTAAGAAATACATAAATCCTCAAGGTTGATCAGGAACTCAGCTAACCTTTCATACCGTCAGGAGGCATTTTTGTGCGGTGAGGCAGGAGAAATCTTATTTTCTAAACCTTGGAGATAAAAATTTCATACCATCTTTAATCATTCTGATATGCAATCTTCTCATAGTTTATTTAAGCACAAGTAAAGGGGGAGATTACTTTCAAGTCAATAGCTTTAAATTGAGCCAGTTCCAATTTCCATCCCAGCAAAATGTTTGGCATGCTCTTAAAAGCAGTGTTAGTCACTCTGTCATGGATCTTTTTAGTCATGCTGTTATATACGTTGCGTAGAAAAGTCTAATACACAAAGAACTCTGTCAGGAGAACACACATTACATTTGTTTTATGGTAGATTTTTGTGTATTTGCTTTTTGTTATAATCCAAAAAGTGGACGTCATATGTGACGTCAAAAAATGTTAAAAACTGTCAAGAAAATCGGGACCTTAGAGGCCGCGTTCATTATAACACAGATGAGAGCTTCTTTTCTTCCGTCTTTATGTCCTTTATATAGAAAGGACACTTTATTGATTGTTGACTTTGTGTCTAGATAATAGAGTTGAAAAATGTACCATTTGTTTCTGAAAGCCTCAATGGGAATAACAGTTTTAAGTGTCTCTACACAAAGAAACAAGCTACCGAAGTCAATGATGAGGTCTACTGACAAAACCCACAGTAGAAGTACTCTTTGCTTTCGCACAGATGATCATGGTGACTGTGGCACATGAGCGTCATTTATATTTAGACAATTAACTCTCCTGACAGTTTTCTTTTTGCTGCTTTCACTTCTACCTCGGCCACAGTGTGTTGCAATAAAGAGAAATGATTATTCACAGAGGTAATGACCTATTACACACCACTGGCTTAAAGCCTTTCAGCTTTACTGAGAATTAAATAAAACATTTACAATAAAGTCATTTTACATTTTACTGAACAGTCCTTGACACCGTCCACCACAGAAATTCATATATATGTGCCAACAGTAATTTAACCCTGTTGCAATACCATATTGTATTTCTTTTTTTTTTTTTTGGGGGGGTAAG
>VURO01035830.1:36882-48663 GCA_015108175.1 Pelvicachromis taeniatus
GGAGTGGTACAGAAAAAAACTGCTGAATGAATAAGCTTACTGTGTGCTGAGTTTTGCAGGACTGAGAAGGTGTGGATGACAACAGGGAAGGACAAACCATTGTCCCATCAGTACTGGAGGAAGCTCAGAAAGGTCAGTGGACTTCATTAATAAAACAGTGCATACGCACAAAATCTGCGTGTAAATCATGCATAGGCATGCTTCACACACAAATCAGCGATTTATCAATATTTTCGTACCTGGATTTGTTTGTAAAGTACAAACAACACAAGGGTGTCGTGGATGAAGTCCTCCTTTACATAAGAGCAATGCCTATCTTCTGCAGCGCTTATATTTTGATATTACCATCCCTTTCTTCTCCGAAACAAGAGCACAGATTACCACTGCTACTGTCGTAGTTTTCATGTCGCACCATTTTCTACTTTTCTCTTTCCTTCTATGTTTATATTTTGAGAGTTTTTCTATAACTTTCAGAGAGATTTCTTTCGGTGAGGACAGATGTCAATAAGCAGACAAGTCAGCTCTATTGGCCTTGATTTCTTTATCAGTTTGTATTGACATATCCCATAGTGCAGCATCCTCATCACTTTCAGTTACCGTTGAGGATTTGTGTTCAAAATAACATTTATCTGATTTCCATTTCTTGTTCTTTCAACATAGCTAGTGGATGGCTTGTTTTCCATTTTTTGTATGGCTGGCATTTTGAGGCTCTTTTCTGAAATTAGCAGCTTTGTAATGTAGTGGTAATGTTTTGTTAGTTTTTTCATGGTCTCTAACTATCTTAAGGAGATTATCCTCTTTGTTTTCCAGGCATGTGTCCTGGCCAGTCATTGTTGTTATAATGATAATAATAATAATAATAATAATAATCTTTTTTTTTCCTTTTATAGTTTTCCAAAACCCCATTTGCCACAAAATGCTCAGAACTACAAATTATTTACAGCTATTCAATTCAATTCAATTCAATTCAATTCAATTCAATTGAATTGAATTGAATTGAATTGAATTGAATTGAATTGAATTGAATTGAATTGAATTGAATTGAATGACAGTATACTTGTTTGTTGTTCAGCAGAACAGTTTCCAGTATGTTGGCTGATACACTGTTTTGCTATTGAAAATAAAAGTTGGGCTGATTTCAACACCAAGTGTTGTTAGTTACTCTTTTTTTTTATCATAATTGAATCATAATCAGGTTACCACAAATTGTTTTTTTTATTTAGTAGAACATGAAATGTTTGTCAGTGGGAAATCAATTAGTGTTGCACAGTCAGAAACATCAAGTTATTGTTAGTATTGTATACTTGCAATGAATAAGTTGTCCTAACAGTCATCTTAAGTAAGCTTTACTCAGTTTTGTTGAGGCAACAAGTTTGCATAGTTTTTTTTTTTAGTTCTGTAAACTAGTTTACAGTGTAGACCATTTGTTATCCTTCTTTTGTGTTACTAGCACTTTTGGTTAGCTGCCATTTTTTGTTTGCTGTTGGATATAGTTGATTGATTTATTAAGCTTTTATTTCTCACTTGCAGTTGCCTGCAGTGAAATAGAACCTCTTCCGACCAAACATACATTACACAAACATCACATTGGGAGACAGGTCAGAACGGGTAGCGTAAGACTGAGCTACTAGGTGATCGGTGTGAGAACAGAAAACAAAAACTCCTGAGCACAAGAAGCACATGACTTTTCACACCATAACACCATGAAAACACATCACAAGCAACAGGGGTGGGTAAATGGGGTGAGAGTTTGTAGACAGCAGCATCCGGCAAGCAGCAAGGTTCTGCGCTGGCAAAGTCAATCTGCTGTCTGCATCGGGTGGGGGCAAGCATTGGAGGCGTTTGGATGAGGGTGGGTGAATGTGTGTTTGTGTGTCCTGTGTTTAGCATGAGAGAGTGTCCTTACACCCAGTTCAGTGAAAGTCAACAATCCGCAGCCTACATAGGTGGAAGAATATGGGTGCAAAGAGTCATAACACAGTCTTGATATCAAGGAGAAGAATTTGTTGTTTTCAGTCAGCCAGCCTTGGTGGTGGGTATCCAGATGAGAGAAATCATGTTTGGGTTTAGTTTATTTTTTAACTGAGGGATATGGGAAGCACAGATACATGCTTTCCATCCCCTGCAGCATAATTTCAGCAAGATGAATGAACAGAAACAAGCATATCAACCTACCTGAGAAAATGACAGCTGGACAGATTTAGGGAGCTTGGTTTGGAAACAGAAATAGAATGGAGTAGATAGTTATCACACTTCAGTGGCACAATGAAGGAAGGAAGAACAGAGGCATGTGGGTCTAAAAAATGTGAAGAAAGACCAAAACAAATAATCAGTGTTTTGATCAGTGTTATCTTGTCACTGTGCTGATACAAAGACACATTTTTGCATACACACTCATACATACAGGAACAAAATAAAAGGCATCACTGCTCCTAGGAAGAGGCAGTAATGAGGAAACATACAAATGTAGGAGTATGTGGGAGAGAGGCAGCACATGATTCATTACTGCTAAATAAGGTCTCTGAAATGTGCTTTGCTAAATTAAAAGACTGTATATTTTAGAGAAGACCAAAATTAAGGCCCTCTCTAATGCTTTTTTTTAGTTGATAGGTCACATTTTTATATATTATAATATCTCCATTTTTAATGGTAACATGGAAACTTTGAAAGAGAGTAGCAAATATCATATGCTATAATCATTATACTACATTTATAGTGTTCATTGTTTATTATATATTATTTCATTTTAAAGTGGGCACTTTATTTTCATGAGCTGCTTCATTAAACTTTAAGCTTTTGACTTTGCCCTCTAGTTGAATTCGGTTGGATTAAATTCTGAGTGAATTCAAAGTGAAGTGCTCTATTGGGGTACTTAAAATAAAAGTCTTCTTTCTTCAATAATCAAGCCCCATCTTATCTTAAAGGACTGATAGTATGATTTTAAATTTGATTCTGGATTTACCAGAAGCCAAGGAATAGAAGCTAGTATGGGAGAAATTAGGACTGATAATAACAAATTACACTAGAAATAAATGCATGAACTAGTTTTTCAGTATCACTTTAAGTTAGGGTGTTTCTCATTTTAGAGACATTGCGGTAATAAAAGAAAGCAATCATACACGTGTGTTTACTATGTGCATTGAAAGACATATCTTGGTTATAAATGACCACAGTGTTATTGGAGGTAATGCTATCCAGAACTAGATGCCATCTGGTCATGATTCTGGGAGGAAAGGCTCAGGAAATAAAGCTTGAAATCTACCAGAAATCCAGAATAAAATAATCAGGAACCCACACAAATAAAAACATCAAACACTGGAATAACAATAAAATAATAAACTGAAAATCACATTCACCAAGAATTCACAAATCCAAGACAATGAAAACCCTAGAGGAGGCCCTGTCTTATTACATTGGTGGGTGCAGGGTATACTGGATAAAATCAAGTATCAATACACTTGATGCTAAAGTTTGTTTTAAAGCTACTTTGGGTTGCTAACTTATTCCGATGTGATCGTCAACACTGGTAGTTATACATGGTTGGAATGAAACCGGGTATCGTTTGCTTTTCATGAAAATGTGTAAAATGTACTATGTACTAACATGTACTATGTTAATCCGGTCCTGGCCATTTATGACTGAACTGACATGATTGAATGGATTTTAAAGGATAATTTTAGCCTCACATTAATGATCTTAATGAAACTTTTCCATGTTGGCGAGAATACAGTCGGTATTGTAATTTTGAACGGTAAACGCACGAGAAAGTACTTAGAGATTGTCGCTAAAATCCTACGGTCCACGCGGTGGCGTTCCTGTGACGGGTAATTAACGTTTGTCCAGCAAGTCTGAGGTGTGGCAGGGGATGTAAAAACTGGGGGGAGGGGTTCTTGTCGGAGGAAAGATATATGCTCGGGACTGTGTAAAGGGACTGGAAAGTGGTGAAATGTGTGAAACGGACGGACGAAGCATCCTCCTCCTCCTCCTCCCTCTCTCCGCTCTTGCACGCTGCTGCAGTCAGCCACAGCGGACTCAGCAGTTCCCGTCATTTTTTTCGGTTCTCTCTTGAGCGGCCGACTGCATTCCGGCAACACCGAGGCCACTTTTTCACCTTAAGCTCGACCTTGCTGTCTAATCCACCGTTCTCCTATTACGCTCACTGGATTACTGAAAACCAGACGTTTTCATTTGTATAGTGTGGTCTGTGTACAACATGTTAAAAACGTTTTAATAAGGCTTTGGACTGGAGATCCGTGAGTAGGCTATGTATGTAGGCGGATAAGATGGAGAAGGGCAGATAAATGACGAGGGTACAAATGAAATCTCCGCGTCTTCGTGGGCTCAGTGTGGATGGTTGTCATTTTTTCATAAGCAGAAAAAAGGAAAGCTCCGTTATAGCAATCAGTTATCTCCTGGAAACGGACAGAAGCTGAAAACCAGGCAGCGTCCGACACTTTCAGTACCGTGGACAGAGGAAAGAGCCTGAAGCCTGATTCAGTCACCAATCTCAACCTTCTATTCAACGCCAGCAACTGTAAAGCTGCTTTCTGCCAATTAATGCCCCTCCGGTTTACCAGCTGCGTTTAATAAGTTTGATGGACATCGTTGTACCTGTGGACAGCGCACGTTATAAAAGCGTTGAAGCTGCTTGTTTATGAAGTTCTGTTCCAAACACAGGCGATGATAGGTTTCCTAGTTTTAATGCAAAGGAAGAAGAGCTTAATGAGAGTCCTCTGCGGTGATTTGAATTGTTTGTCGGTTGCAAAAAGCTTACGATCACAATAAAATTATGTAAATAACACAGAATTATAAATGCGCTCTCTTCTCTCAGGAACACCAGCGTGTGCTCGTTCATAGGACTTCGTTCTTACCGAGCCACACACAATACCACGTTGCTTCGCTCAGCCTTCAGCATCCCCCAGCTATGACTAGGCTTTGCCAAAACCTCCCCGGTTGGTCGGTCTCCCGCTACTCTCTGACCTTTATCCTTATTCTCCTATCCTGCTCGTGCCTGGCTCTAGGCAAGAAGAAGCTCTACATTGGAGCCCTGTTTCCCATGAGTGGAGGTTGGCCTGGTGGGCAAGCCTGCCTCCCCGCTGCTCAGATGGCCCTGGACTTGGTGAATAATAGGACAGACATCCTGCCTGACTATGAGCTGGAGCTGATACATTATGACAGTATGGTGAGTAGAGACTAGGGCTTACCCTAATTTCTTTCCAGCTTTAACTGCATGTGTGCAAATATTGATCAGAACTAGTAGGACTTCCCATATAAGTCAGCACCTGCTGCAACACAACAAAGGCATCAAGGCACAAAAAACAAGCAAAAAAATAAACCTGACAAGAATTCCTGTTTCTTTTGTATGGTGTTATGGAATGTAGCCTTGATAAGGCTATATTAATATTTTTAAGACTTTAATGAGACTTTTAGGTGTAAACTAATAGCATTATTAAACACTGCTGAATAATCATTAAATAATGTTTTACAAAGCAGTTATTAAAAATAATATTTGACTTTCTAGGTTAAAAAAAAAACTCCCTTTATTGGCAAAATCATTTCACTTCTTATATTTTGGAAAATGGCTGAACACATCTGGACCAAAATTAATTAATTAACACAGACCTTAAATTAAAATTCTTTAATAATGAGCCACAGTCATTTATAACTAGAGGTTGAAGGCTAATTATATCGTATGGAACCCAAATGATTTATTATTCGCGCACCAACATTTTTAACGGCTCTTTTTTCAACAACAAACGTTTGTGGGGAAAGTATTTAATTTTATCACTCTATTACTGTCTTTGTTGATCCCCCAAAAATAAATAATACATTTATGAACAGATTTTTAACAGTGGCAGTAGTCATGGGATGAAAGTGTGCAGAAAATGCTAAACTTGTGACTTTTGTGGAAGGACCATTAATCTCTGAAGTAAAGGCATAGATTGTCCCCCCGCAACATATCCAATATCTCTTCACCCTTAAGACACATTTCCAGGATCATGTTATGCAATCAGAAGAATAAGTGTCAGTCTTTTGTGTATGTTTTTAAAATGCAGTATTCAGGCTATAAAATGGGTCGCAGCCCAAGAGATATGCTCTACCTACTGTATAGTGATGCGAAAACTGCATCTGTGTTTGTCTGCAAAAGAACAGCAACTATACAGCCTGCACATGTTCAAACAGCACCACACTCTGTGCTAATAGCTCCCTGTGTGCTCATTGTGGAAACTCTATTTCTGTCTACATTCAATCTGCAACTTGAATGTTATGAAAGCAACATGTTATCATGAATTCAAATGTTTTCCATGCAGTAAAATAGCAATAACATGCTTTTTTACCAAATTGGAGAAAATATTCTAAAAATTGGCCTACTTGTGACTGAACCCATATATGGTCACATTTTTCATCTGTGAACAACAACAACATGAAAACATCTCAGGAGGCTCATAATCTAGAATTATATATTGAGTAAACCTGGAAAAGGTTACAGAGTCCGAGATTAGATAGTAATAGTCACATGATCCACAGTCGACAGTACAAGTTTCTATTCTCCATAGATGTGGCAGACAGCTGAGAGGATTCCAAAACCACAACACTGAATGTTCAGTGAGGCATAAGAGAAGCCTAGAATAACTTCTAAGGGCTTAACAAAATCACTGACAGTGACACTGTCACTGAAAGCTTCTGTTTGCCCTTGCTCTTTTTAGGTGTTTGATTTCTTTTTATAGAGAAATGGATAATAACAGGTTCATTTGTGTTTCAGTTTAAGATTACATATACAGGGATTGACTCTAGCATCTTTTTTGTCAGCACCACATAGTACAGACTGAAGTCTGCTCTATGTGTCATTGTTCTGAGTCAGTGACTCAGTAGCTTGTGTTTTGAGTATTTTGTTTTTTTGTATTTCCTTATGTTGAGCTTTCTTTGTCTATTCATTATAGTGTTTGTTCTTGGTTGAGATTCTCTAGGTGGTTTATGTTAGTTTAGTCTTCTGGTCTCTGTGTTTTCCATAGTGTCTGTGTCTCTGTGTTGTGGCTTCATTCATGGTTTCTCTAGTTCTTTTGGTTTTGTGATTCATGTTCTCTCCTGCCTGTGTCCCCTCTGCTTCCCTTCAGGTTTATGTTAAGCACGTGCTTCCTGTTTTATTGTGAAAGTCGTGTGGTTCCATGTTCTGTGCCTTAGGTCAAAGTGTCTAGTTTTGCTTCCTAGTCTCGTCAGCCCTAATGTCTCCCAGCTGTGTTCCCACCTGTTCCCCATTCCTCTCGTTGATGGCTGTGTATTTTTGTCTTCCGTGTTACTTTGTTCAGTGCTGGATCGTCTGCTTATCATGTTGTTACTCTGCTGTTGGCTCGCTGGGTTTCGTCCCGTTCACTCTCTGTCCTCATGTTCCAGGTTTGGGTTAGTTTTTCCCAGTCTATGTTAGGCCCCCGTTCTGCTGCCTTTTGTATTCCGGCTCACTGTAAAATAAATCATTCACCTGCATTCTATGCTGCTTGCATTTTGGGTCCTCCTTTCGCCACACCACACGACTGGCCATTCTGCCAGCCGTGACACTATGGATGATGACTTCCTTATAATACATAAATGGAAAAACTGAAGACACAAGACCTCCCATTAAAATGAAAGTTCGTCTTGATTCGGCAGGCAATGTCATGCAGGCACAATGTGCTGCAGGCAAAACCAATAAGAAACATCCATTTTGCATCAAATGCGCCGCATGAACAGTCTGCATACACCATGTGTTCAGTGCAGCTAGACTTTAGAGTTAGCAAAAGTGACTGTCACAAGAATATAAACATGGTAAATTGCAGGCTGGCCACTCTTTCCAGCAGGAAAACAGGCTGTGCATCTGCTTCTTCTGGCACATTGTTTTGTGATCTATTAGTATATTCAACTGATCTAGACTTG
The DNA here is from genome assembly GCA_015108175.1 of Pelvicachromis taeniatus. NCBI lineage: Eukaryota > Metazoa > Chordata > Actinopteri > Cichliformes > Cichlidae > Pelvicachromis > Pelvicachromis taeniatus. The sequence continues at coordinate 44,791 of VURO01035830.1, forward strand.
CAACTTGGGGTTATTATGATTTTGTATTTTCTAATTAGTTTTTATTTTTGTTTTTTGTTAGTTTCAGTTATATGTTTCAGGGCATATGTCAGTAGCATTATTTAGGAAAATATGTACATCCATTACAAAAAAAACCCCAAACACCCTTTGAAAGTATTTCACTCACAATTATAAACAACCATCAGTCCTTCCCAATATATATACATATTTATATATCATTGGTGGTCATTTGTTAGCTATTATAGAGACCAAACAATGATTAATTTGAAACAAGCACTTTCACAGTAATGTGAGACACTCATGCCAATATACTGTACGGGAAATTAATGAAGGTGAGCAGCTGTTACAAGCTAGATCTAACAGTAAGTATATAAACAGTTAAATTTAATGTGACAAGTGTTTTTTTGTTTTTTTTTCCCAAGAAGCATCACTGTGATTGGTTCAAGCTGTTCTGCATTAGATCTCTACTTCAAATTCCAGGAGTGGTGGTAGTGGGGGTGTAGGTTGGCGTGACAACAGTAACCACGACAACTGCAGTTCAAACAAACACAGATTTGGCTAGAAGAATAAGGCAGGATCATGCACCTTGTATGATAACACAACAGGAGCAGATGGATGGATGCATGATGTAAACCTGTTGTGGTGAGAAAACCATATTTAGCACACTTAGCCAAATGTAACACGCACTAGCTTGGTTACTCATCAATCACAGATGACTAAACCTATTCCACTGCTATGCCAGGCCAACTGCACATTACACTAAGTATGCTCTGATGGATCTCCCACAGATCACAGTCCAGAACCACACAAAGAGATCTCTAAGAGGTCAGAAAAAAGGCCAAAAAAAAAAAAGATGTAATTTTACGGACATCTAAAAGCACTTTAAAGCCACATTTAATCATCCATTCTATAAAAATAGGTCCATGAGGGTTTTGGAGCTTGTTTGTTTTTTGGAGGGGGGGGTCCCAATTTTCCCTCTGTTTACCTCCACAGTAAATTATAACTCAAATGAAAAGATGCAACTGAAGGGCAGAGTTGGAAGTGGCTGCCATACATATACAATAACACTATGTTTCACAGATTAGGCGGTATGCTTTGAGTCATAAACTATTAGTTTACTTCTAAATACATTTGTCTACACCATTATTCTTCTACAAGTTCATCTTGGTTTCTTTCCAAAATGTTATTTTCCAAAATTATGCAGGCTCTTTTAGATGTGTGACCAAAAGGTCAAGCCACAGTGTAAAAAAACAAAAACAAACTGTGTTGTTGTCCAAATACCTAGATACCAAATTGTAGATTTAAAGAACTACATTAACTACATTCAAAAGATATGCTGTGGAAGAGCCAGAGATTAGTAATAACTAATGACTAAATGCAGAGAGGTATAAAGACGCATAGTGAGTGAAAAAGGTGAAAAAATTCTAGTGCATCATGGGAGTCCCCCACCGCCTACACCTATTGCAGGTTAACTAAGGGAGGATTCAGGGTCACCTGATTCCAACTTTATTTTTATTAATTTCAACCATGACATACAATTGTTCTGAAATAAAAAGTGTTATACCCTCCAACCCCCCATCCCAAATTATCCCCCTTCCAGGTCCACACTTGACAATAACAACCATAAGAACAAAAAAAAAAACTTTATAATGTAGCCTCACTCAGTTCACATCAGTCTTAGGGAATAAAATAATGGTGTCAACCATTAAAAGAAATGATTTCCAGGTTTTGTTAAATTCCCTAATAGAACCTTTTAGAGAGACTCTGTTTTTCTAATTTTAAATTTAAGAGAATTCCTTCACCCACTGATCATAAGTTGGAGGGTGGGGAAACTTCCACTTCAACAGAATAAGCCATCGAGCTAGTAAAGTGGTAAAGGCCCCTGTTTGAGGGGGCCAGATAAGTTTAAGTTAGGGGGAATGCCAAAAATTGCGGAAAGTGGGTTAGGAGGGATAATCTGGCCATATGCTTGATTAAGTGTGTCAAATATGTCCCTCCAAAATGCACCCAGTTTCAAACAAGATCAAAACATGTGGACATGGTTGGCAGGTGATAGTCCACATCTGTTACAGGCATCACTAATGGTTGAATAGATTTTAGATAATTTTGTGTTTGTATAATGTACTTTATAGAACACCTTGCACTGAAGCAAAGCATGACGAATACAAATTGAGGACGAGTGAATCAATTTCAAAGCAGTATCCCACTGCTGTTCAGTTAGGGTTGTCTGTAGCTCTTCCTCCCATTTCAGCTTAATAGGAGAAATGGAATTGGGAACCAATTTATTTAGTACTTTATACAAGGCTGATATAAGTCTGTTTTGATGGGGGTTCATTTGTAGGATGATATCTAGATTTGTTTCTGGAGGCCGATTGGGAAAGTGAGGGAACTGCATTTTTACAAAATCTCTAGCCTGAAGATAACGAAATAAATTGGAATTAGGCAGATCATATTTAGACGATAGGTCAGGAAAGGATAGAAAGGTGTCATTACTGTACAGGTCCTTAACATTCCTAAGTCCTTTATCTTTCCAACTTCCACAGACTGCATCCGTATTTGAAGGTGCAAAATTGCAATTTTTTAGTAATGTGTTAGCAAAGACGGCCAAAGTAGCCCAAAGTATTTTCTGAACTGTCGCCAAAAATTGGATTCGAGTGGTGAGCTGAGTATTGATGATAATGAGTAACAGCTGGATGCAGTTTCCATTTGTACCCAGGCGGGTACAGGGGGGTCGTTGTGAACCCAATGTAAAAGTTTTGTATGTTAGCCGCCCAGTAGTAGTGTCTAAAATTGGGCAAACCAAAACCACCGTCGGATTTAAAAGACTGAAGGATAGATTTATGAACTCTAGCTTGTTTCCCTCTCCATATGAAATGTAACAGAGTCCTTTCTAAAAATCAGCAAAAAACTAATTAAACATAAAAAATCACAAAGTAAGAACAATACAGTATCTGCATCTGAACCAAAGAGTAAAACAGTCAAATGTGGATTATTAAACATTAGGTCTCTCTCTTCCAAGTCTCTGTTAGTACATGACTTAATAATTGATCAACAAATTGATTTACTCTGCCTTACAGAAACCTGGTTGCAGCAGGATGATTATGTTAGTTTAACTGAATCAACACTCCTGAGTCATTCTAACTATCAGAAAGCTCGAATTTTCCACACCAGCCTATTAATTAACCAAAGACCAAGACAGACTTTTAATTCATTTGAAAGCCTGATGCTTAGCCTCGTCCACCCTCAAAAACCAGTCTTATTTGTGATCATCTATGGTCCACCTGGGCCTTACACAGAGTTTCTGTCTGATTTCTCAGACTTTTTATCTGATTTAGTGCTCAGCTCAGATAAAATCATTATTGTGGCTGAGTAACATCCATGTAGATGCTAAAAATGACAGCCTCAACACAGCATTTACTCTGTTATTAGACTCAATTAGCTTCTGTCAAATTGTAAAAGAACCCACCCATCACTTTAGTCACACTCTAGATATTGTTTTAACATGTGGATTAGAAACTGTACATGTGACAGTGTTTCCTGAAAACCCTCTCTTGTCTGATCATTTCCTGATAACCTTTAAATTTACAATAATTGATTACACAGCAGTGGGGAGTAGACTTCATCACAGTAGATGTAGTTCTGAAAGTGCTGTAGCTACGTTTAAGAATATAATCCTCCCACTGTTATCATCTTCAATGCCCTGTACCAACACAGAGCAGAGCAGCTACCTGAACGCTTCTCCAACAGAGGTTGATTATCTTGTTAATAATTTTACCGCGTCACTACGTATGACTCTGTATACTGTAGCTCCTGTGAAAAATAGAGCCTCAAATCAGAAGTACTTGACTCCCTGGTATAACTCTCAGACGCGTA